>VMDO01009533.1:0-76738 GCA_007922755.1 Pedetes capensis | reverse complement strand
CTTTGTGACAATTTTCATATATGCAATTTGATAAGCATTATTCATATAGGTTACCCCTTACCCTCCTCTATGTTTCCCCCCCCCTTCCCATCTAAGTTTCCCATCCAAGTCTTCTCTATCTTTTACTATGTAGTATTTTTCTATATGTCTTTGGGTTCCATTTCTGTTTAAGATAGAAAGTTTTCCTGTAGTGGTCTTTGTTTCTATCTTGTTAGAACAATTACATGCGATTTCTAGTCCATTTATATTGACCTCATTCTTATCTTCCCTCCCCCCTTTTAATGTGATCTGACCTTTGAGTAGGATTTTTCCTTCTTGTAATTTTGAGTCAGCTCTCTCATAGGAGTGAGAACATGTGTTGTTTCTCTTTCTGAGCTGGTGTTCGTTCACATAAAATAATTTTCTCTAATTCCATCCATTTTGCTGCGAATGACCCTATTTCATTTTTCTTGATTGCTGAATAGTATTCCATTGTGTATATATAGAGATGGCCATCTTTCTTACGCAAGCCATTCTGTGGTCAGATATGCTGATTCTCCGATGTGGGCCCTGCTGTCTCTGGCTGCGATGGCCTCCCCACCTCCCTAAAACCGACCTCACAAGGAAAACTTGCTGCACCTCCTTCGAAGTCCAAGAAGAGTTGAGGGACTCTGTTCCTTGCGTCCCCACAATGCTCTGCTCACATTTCCTCCACGTAATGCCCGCTGTGCTACAGTGTATTTTTCAGAAATCAATTCATACTGCGAGCACCAAGTTACATTCATATCCTATACTGGTCAAAATGTATGCTGTAGTTGCTCAGTAAACATTTCTGAGAAGAGTATTGCAATCGCTGTTCCAGCGCTGGCAATGTAGTGACATTTATCATTGAAGCTTAATGAGAATGATCACTTCATTATCCGGAGACCCCAGTCCCTTGCTTCTTGTCCTGTCAGTTAGTCATTCCAGGAGGGGACCCACCATAAACTCCAGTCAGCATTTCCTAAGCTTGTAGTCATGCACCGAAAAGCCAGTAAAAAAGAACAATACCAACCGGAGAGGATTGTGGTGTTTTAGGCTGAGCAGCTGGCCCTTTAATGCAGGCTCAAACAGCGCTCATTTCTGATAATTTCCTGTCTGAGGTTAGCTATAGGTATTTTTTTATTCCTGTATGACAAGGCAGGGCAGGATCCAGTGATAATCTGTTGATTATGGAGATCTGTGGAGAGTATTTACTAGTTAGGCTTATATCCAAGGTCAGTATAATAATTTTCAGTGGGAGAGAGTAATTTTTATCAGTAAATACCCAGGTGCTAAAATGATGTTTGTGGCGTTTATAAATCACCTTAACATCATATTCCCTACCATGTATGGGTGCAGGGCAACAGGGCTCAAGAAAGAACCGTGTCTTTAAAGAGTGGATCATAAGCTTAAACAAAAATGCTGTCACAAAAATGCTTTAGACTTAAAATCAGGAAATTTATTTTATCCTCTAAACCATACAGGAAATCATTTAAGAAGCCACTGATCCATTAAGGAATAGAAAGTAAAGTTACCTCAGCTTAATTATTCCTGTAATTAGCCATCCCTTTTCTGTAAGACCGGGACTCCTTTCTAGATGTGAATAAATTATGTCTCTTGTCATACCAATTATAAAAGACCTGTTTCTTTATTTTTAGGTTAATTATGAGAACTGAGTTCTAAATTTCAAAGTTATCCAGTTCTTTAGTTGTCTGTGATAAATTTTTGTTGCAGGTGTGCTTTTGGAAAGCTCATCTAATTTCAGCTGGCCTTTCATTATGCTCACGGACGATTTCTTTTTCGGGTTTGGCGTTGGATTTGCCTTCTCTCTTTAATGACCTCCATATGTGGCCCTTCTCGTGAGTCTGGCTTGAAGTTGTTACTACTGACTCTATTGAAAGAATAGCGTTTGAGATTCCAAGAGGGAAACTCTCCCCCTGTGAAAAGAGAAAGTATTTTATACATTGATGATAGATGGCTACATGAACGGTTACGACAGGAGTAGCTTTGACAGCGTAAACCCAGGAAAAACACGCAGGCTCTAAATGTTACAAATGTTAACCAGAGACCTGGGAGTGGGGCACGGTAAGAACGCAGTGAAATGCAGTTTGAATTTTGCTACCAAGTTCTGGTCCATAATTAAATCTAGAGATGTCTGGGTTCATCGTGTTGTGTCTTCAATTCATTCAATAGTATATCTCATTATTTTATTGTTGTTGTTAGGTGCTGTCAAGTCGGTATCCGACTCACAGCGACCCTCTGTACAACAGGGGAAACACTATTGTCAGTGCTTCTCTGCTGTTCATAGGGTTTTCAATGGCAGATTGATATTTGGGAGGGGGTTGCCAGGTCCTTCTCCCAAGCCTACAGCTTCTGGTGTTCCCAGGCAGTCTCCCATCCAGGTACTAACCAGGCCCGACCCTGCTTAGCTTCCGAGATCTGACGGGATCGGATGCCACAGGGCTACTGCTGCAGGCCATTATTTTATTAAGTACCTTATAAATGTTCCTGGTAGCTCTTAAAACCTCAATATCTTCTTTCTGTGACCTCCTTTGCTTCTTCTGTTTCTTTTCCTCCTTCCCTTC
This sequence comes from Pedetes capensis, assembly GCA_007922755.1. NCBI lineage: Eukaryota > Metazoa > Chordata > Mammalia > Rodentia > Pedetidae > Pedetes > Pedetes capensis. The sequence continues at coordinate 74,153 of VMDO01009533.1, read as the reverse complement.
CCTCCTTCCTTCCTCCCTTCCGCCCCCCTCCCTCCCTCCTTCATTCTTGAATAATCACAACACTATAATTTCTGAGTCATTAGGAAACCACAGCAATTTTCCCTGAGAGTGGAGTTTTTTGTTTGTTTGTTTTACACTCCATTCCTGAAACCACTTAGTATTTGGGGGATCGTGGCCCGATTGGTTAGCGTCTTTTAGTCTTCATTTTTCTCTTTGCAGTGCTGCATAGGAAGTGTTCAACATAGTCTCTGGCTTCCGGTGAGCAGCCTGATAAATAGGAATTAGCAGCTGCAGTCCCAGCCTCAGTGTAACAGAATTACAGTGTCAAATTTCATTTGTATAACAGCTATGCTGTGTGTGTTTGAAATTCCAACCTTAGAAAAACATCAGCTTGACATTGTGTCACTCCATGAATTCATTGCTGAAAAGGACAAATTCAAGGTACCACAGTCATGCGCACACGCCAGACGGGTCCCTCAGGTGTCACACATTATGTGGGTCGCTATGAGTAGGACACAACTCAGAGGCACCTAACAACAACAATCAGTGAGCTACCTTTTAAATGGCGTATGTTTATGCACACAGACGTTCTATGTAATTTACACTGAATTTTGAGACAAAACAGTGCACTCACCGTTCCTGAATCCATCGCACCCCTGAAGAAATGCACCTACTGTCCCGCTCACCTTTTCTCTCAGCTGTTTCCCTGCTTGGTTGCGCTGATTCCCACCCATACGGTAATAATTAGCCTAACTTTGAGGTTTAATTTTTGTCTTCTTTTTCCTAAACACTTTTTATAATCATTGTATGCATCTCAAAACATTTATTTAGTTAGAGTTGTATTTGGACCTTTTGAACCCGGATTCATACTGCTAATCTTTACCAAAATAGTTACAAAGGAGACTTTACTCTGCTGCTGAGTGTATTTATCCCAGTGCTTGTGAGGATATGAAGGGAATACACCTGCTCAGTAGAATAACCCAAAACTTACTGGAAGAGTGTGGGAGAAGGACCTGGCAATCCACTCCGAAGGCAATCCCGAAACAGCCATTGAAAACCCTATAAGGGTCACTATGAGTTGGACACGACTCAGCAGCACCTAACAACAACAACAACAACAATTGGAAGAGTAACTTCTTCCTTCCTTTTATTACTTTTATTCCTCTAATCCCAGTTTGGAAAGGACTTGCACAAAATGCATTCCTCCATATCTATACTGAGAAATTATTAAATAACTATAGCTATTTTTTTTGTGTGTGTGTGTGGTACTGGGGGTTGAACCCAGGGCCTCACGCTTGCAAGTGCTGGACCACTGAGCTGCACCCTCAGCCCATTTTTTTTTTTACTTTTTTGAGACAGGGTCTTGCTAAGTTACACAGACTGCCTCCAGTCTCAAACTTTCGATCCTCCTGCCTCCGCCTCCCAAGCTGCTGGGATTACAAGCGTGCGCCACCGCGCCCAGCTACTATAGCTATTTTTACTCAAAATCGCTTGCTTGGAAATTGCTCCCAAAGCCCAAGTATACATTATTAAATTAAAATGTTTCTAGAGACCCAAGCTGAATTCTGTACTTAAACACTTATTTGAAAAATATTTCACTTTTTGAACTGATGGGGCTTCCTTATATTTGTATGAAGATCCAGGCCTTGAAGCAATTTCGGAACAGTGTAACTCTTACCACCGCATATGCCTACAGGATGAGACATTAACTCATACTCCTCTGCAGCTTGCCAGCTCGCAGCAGAGGGTTGAGCAGGATGGAAACATGCGAGAAGAAACTGTCCACTGAGCAGTGGGTGAGCTCATACCCAAGGCATCCACTTTATTTTTTTATGTCCAGGAAAGATTGATTTTGGAAAAATTCCCACATAGTGTGTCCTTGTCTGGCTAAATTTAAATATCTTCCCATGCCATTGGAGGTAATTCAGTGACGCACATCTTATCCAAGAGCCCTGATTGCTCCTGCCCTGGTGACCTGGGTTTAGAACAATGCGTGCTCTTTGGTACACATGCACACACACACACACACACACACACACACACACACACACACACACACACTCAAAATTCAGTATAAATTACATTGAACTTCTTTGTGCATAAACATATGCCATTTAAAAAGTAGCTCACTAATAGCACATTGGGGCTGGGATTTGGCTCAGTTGGTAGAGCACTGCTCTGCAGTCTCTGAGGTCCCAAGTTTGATTCCCAGCACCACAAAAAAATGAGAGAAGGATGTGGCAACCCACTCCCGAGGCAATCCCAAAACAATCAGCCATTGAAAGCCCTATAAGGGTTGCTATGAGTCAACTTGAAGGCACCTAACATCAACAACAATAGCACACTTTTAAAGCAAGTTAACACATTTAAAGCTGTGCATTTTTCAAGAAGGTGTACATAACCGAGGGTGTATATCAAGCGCATTAGAGTAATGATAATACCACTAAAATGCGACTAACTTCATTCCGCAATGTGACACTTACCTTTCATAAGCCAGTAGGAACATTGCCCCCACTGACGCCCTTCCCTGACTCATTACCATCCACACTCTCCCCCCACCACCTTCCAGAGGCCTCAGTTTCCCACAGCACTTCCCAGCTAATGTGCCTTCCATCTCTGTGTCTCCTGATGACCTGAGGGTGCCTTAAAGGCAAGGAGCACATCTTATTCTTCATCATTATACTTTCTTGCTACACGCAAAGATTCAATAATCCTTGGTTGGAGGAAAATTCCACTCAAATTTCAGTTCAGGGAGATGAATAATTCCTAACAATTTGAGGTTTTTAACAAAGTAGTGAGTTTCACTGGGAAGAAATGGAACCCTAAGAAGTGTGCTCAGGCACAACCTAAAAACTCACTTGGCAGAAGAGCGTGGGGACCACATGACCAGTGGTGCTTTCCGTGGCCTCAGGCAGGCTGCCGTGGCTTTAGTTAGGAACTACGACACACTGGCTGGATCAGGTCCTTTCCCCCTCTGCCAGAGAACAGCAGCCTTGGAGGCAGTGAAAGAGACGTTACCATATTTCCTTATTAAATCCATATAAACTTTGACAGAGACAGAGATAATGAGTATCTTTGAATTATTTCTGACTTTTATGGGTGGATTCTAAACTGCCACCAATAATTATGGAAATTTTGTGCAATTTTTAAAAAAATGAATATTCATTGTTTGCATTAGAATGTTTCCTGCTATTAATGACTTGGTAAGGGCATTTAAAAAATAACGCACAGAACTTTATCAAGTGATTTTTCCACATCCAGCCACACCATGTTTCCTTAGGTTTTCTGACAGTGTTAAAGTTTTGCTATTCACAAAAGCAAAGATGTCACATTGAAGACGAAGGTGCGTCTGACTCATGCCATGGTATTTTCAGTGGCATCATATGGTTGTGAAAGCTGGACATTGAACAAGAGAGACAGAAAAAGAATTGATGCTTTTGAATTGTGGTGCTGGAGACATCTACTGAATATACCATGGACTGCCAAAAGAACCAACAGATCTGTCCTAGAAGAGGTACAACCAGAGTGCTCCTTGGAAGCAAAAATGGCCAAACTGCGTCTTACATATTTTGGACATGTAGTCAGGAGAAAACAATCCCTGGAGAAGGACATCATGTTTGGAAGAGTGGCAGGTCAACGGAAAAGAGGAAAACCTTCCACCAGGTGGATTGACACAGTGTCTGCAACAATGGGCTTAAACATAAATAAGATGGTTTGCCTGGCACAGAATCGGCAAGTGTTTCGATCTGCTGTACATAGGGTCGCTATGAGTCGGACTCTACTCCACGGCATCTAACAACAACAACAACAACAATTCACGTGTCAGTCTGAAATCTCCCTAGTTATTCATTTTGGATGGTGCGCAGTAAGATTTTAATTTCCTTGAGTTTTTCTTCACACAGGGCAAGGCTCACTTGTCCAGGACAGATTCCACCCGGGGAGAAGGTCTACGCTGACATTCTGCGGCTGATCTCCATTGAGTACCTGAGAGAACAGGGGGAGTGGAGCAGACAGCCCCGAGTCTACACCACCCACCTCACGTCCCAGGGAACGGATCCAGCTCCTGATCACACCACGCCACTGCTTGGGTTCTTCTCATCATGCAGCTTATTAGAGTCACAGCCGCTGTGCCCTGGTCACACCTTCTGTTGGCTGCGATGGAATCCTACGCACGACCCACTGTGCAATGGACAGAGGAGCCACCCACCGGCCACTGCTTGTGCATAGTAGGACTTCCCTTAGTAGATGCCATTTCTGCCCCGGTGAGCATGCTGTGAGGTAAGCAACTTCATTTTCTTCACCTACATTGACAACCAATTTTCCAGGACCATTAACTTTATAAATGAAAGCCAGTGTTTTCCATGATGTGCCATGTGACCTTTCTCATATCTATAGTCCAGCTATGCACATGTCTTTTTGTGGGTTGTAAGCCCCCCAAAGATATATGGAGTCCTACCCTCTGGTATGGGCTGGGATTTAGCTCAATTGGTAGAGCGCCGCTCTGCAGTCTCTGAGGTCACGAGTTCTGTTCCCAGCACCACAAAAATGGGAGAAGGACGTGGCAGTCCACTCCTGAGGCAATCCTGAAACAGCCATTGAAAACCCTATGAGGGTCGCTATGAGTTGGACACTACTTGAAGGCACCTAACAACAACAACAACCCTCTGGCACCTGTGATGTGGCCTTATTTGGAAATAGGGTCAGCGTCAGTCGGTTTTGTGCTGGAATTTGATTCTTGTAGCCTGAGGAGCTGCGAAGTCCGAAGCCAAGCACCAGCAGGTCTGGCAAAGGTCCTGCCTCCATTTCCAAACTGGCGACACTTGCTGCATCTGCTAGAGGTGAGTGGCGCTGTGTCCTCTCGTGGAAGCAGGGGAAGGGCAAGGAAGCCATCTGCCTCTTCCCACTTCTCTGGAACCACTTTTCCAGGAGCAGTGATCCGTTCCCGAGGGCGGTGCCCTCAGGATTTAATCACTGTGCAAAGCCCCTCTGCAGTACCACCACCACGGCGAGTCTCCCGCGGAGTCTGGATGGGTAGTCAAGCATCAGCGGCGTCTTTGCAGACGTAACCACATCAATATGATGTTGAAAGGAGCTAGGACGGATTGAAAGTTCTGGGTGGGGTCAGGAGATGAGCCTGGGAACAGGAAGTCACTGAGGCGAGATGGCTCCACGGAAGGAGTTACAGTACCTGAGCTGTGGCCAAGAAACGTGTTTCATTGCCTTAGGTTCCATTTTTCAATCACGGTAACATAGCCAGCAAGCCAGCGACTCATCCCAAGGTAGAAAGGAAGCAATCAGTGCCCTTCTAGCCCTCTTGGGTCACCATACAGGTCCCACCTAAGCCATGGACAATCTACTAAAACCAGCCCAGATAACACAGTCCCAGAGAAAGACTATAAACCCCCAGACAACGGCCCCACTTTGTCAGCCCACCTTGGGACCCCCTTCGCCTATAAAGGCTTATTCTTTCCTTCCCTTCAAATAACACTTTTGCTTCGATGGCCTTGGGTAACCTGTGACTTTATTCTTCAAACTCTTGAGACCCAGGAATCTGGCACTGGGAAAATCTTGTTACGGTGTCATACTGGATTAAGATCAGCCCTGACCCACTGTGCGGTGTCTGTTTAAGAGGGAAATTTAGACCCAGAGACACACAGAGAGGAAGGCGGTATGATGAGGGAACTGGGGTGGGAGCACTGTGTCTACAAGCCAAGGGCACCAAGGATGGCTGGCAGCCAACAGGAGTGGGAGAGGCAGGGATCATTCTTCCCTGGAAACAGCAGGGGGCCATGGCTCCGCCCACACCTTGTCTTGGTCTTCCAGATTCCAGACCTGTGAAATCACAATCACGCTGGTGGCCTGGCTGGAACAAAGAGCAGAGGGAGGGGACACTCCCACCCCTTCTCTCACTCTCTGCTCCTCAGGTTGGTGCAGGTTTTGTGTCCACTAATTGCCTATGGGGGGCTGGGATTTAGTTTATTTGGTAGAGCACCACTCTGCAGTCTCTGAGGTCCTGGGTTCGATCCCCAGCACCGCAAAAACAGGAGAAGGATGTGGCAACCCACTCCCAAGGCAATCCCGAAACAATCAGCCATTGAAAACCTATGAGTCAGACTCAACTCGACAGCCCCTAACAACCACAAACAATTGCCTGTGGATGTCAGACTCCAGCTTCTTCAACCTCTGAATGTAGCTCACACTGGCGACTCTCCAAGGAAATTGCAGGCTTGAGCCACACCCTGTCCCTCTTGTTCTGAGGCTTCCAGCTGCTGGGAATGCGCAGCGCCTGCTTTTCCCAGCTCTCCAGCCTTCAGACAGCCACTGAGAGACGACGCAGCCTCTGACTGTGTGAGCTGATCTCATAAAGTCCCTCTAATAATTCTATGGGGCTGGGATTTAGCTCAGTTGGTAGAGCGCTGTGCTGCAGTCTCTGAGGTCCCGAGTTCCATTCCCAGCACCGCAAACATGGGAGAAGGACGTGGCAACCCACTCCCAAGGCAATCCCGAAACAGTCAGCCATTGAAAACCCTATGAGGGTTGCTATGAGTTGGATACCGACTCGACGGCACCTAACAACAACAATAACAATAATTCTATATAGTTACAACATCACATAATAAACTCATATATATATTCTTTTGACTCTGTCCCTCACAGAAACCCCGATTAATTCACATCTGAATGTCTAGTCCCCAAATGGCCCCTAGAACGGGTCGACCACACGTGAGCTATGCCACATGACTTCTGGGCTCAGTTCTTGAAGTTGAGCCCACTGCCATGATCAAACACTGCAGTGATCCTTAGCCCATCACCTCTTCCACCTGCTCAGCCAACTCTCCTCCCACACGCCAGCCATACTGGGTTTTTTGCCTCCCACTATAAGCCCCTTAGTCCTGGTGACTCCCCCTCCCCAGCCTGTGGTCAAGTCTCTAACCAGCTTTCAGGCAGCTTTTTGAGGAGCCCTAACCAAATTCTCCATTTTAAACTTAACTTTGGTTTTCCCCAAATAGTCCCAGGCCGTGCACTCTGTTCCGCTTTCCTTTCATCCTCCGCTACTTGGGCCTTCCCCAAATACCTAAGTATGTTCTTGTCCTTGTCACCCTCTTTTCTAGGGAAATACCAGCTTGGGGAGTGAGACCAGGGTGTAGTTTACTTTGCCAGTGTATTCCAAGTGTCTGGGACTAGAATAGGCAAACAAGAGGTACACAATAACTGTTCATCAAACGAATCAATCAAGTGCTTTGAATTAACCCACAAAGTCTCAGAGAAGTGAAATCTATTGTCACCAAGGCCACACAGCTATGTGCAACAAATCAGGAATTCGAAACAAGGGCCATCTACCTCCAGTGCTCAGATCATCCCACGATGGTCAAAGTCTCTGTGGTCAAATGAATGGGGAAGACAGGCGCAGGTTTTCCCTGAATTTTGGGCAGCCTGGCTCTCTTCTCTCTCATTTCATCAAATTACCTGTGGGGAAGCATCCAGTCCCAATAATACTCACAGGATCAAGCTAGTGAATGAATTTATGGGAGGGAATGTAGGAGTCGGGTGTGGAAGGGAGCCAGTGAGTTTCTAATCCTGGACACCTGGAGCGACCAGCAACGTCTTCTGCAGCGTGTCAGCAGGTTTACGGCCATGCAAGAAGTGAGCTTGTGTGGAGGTGTGAGTGAACCCCAATGAGACCCCTGTCTACATCTTCAGGAAAGAAGATGGGGGGATCAAGATGCCCCACTGAATGAGCTCAATCACAGCACGGTGTGGTTCCATGGAAAATAATAATAAAACCCCCAAAGGATGGCTTCATAGTTCTAAGCTAACGCAGTTATGTTCTGTGGCCTCCGTTGCTCAAAAATAGAAGCGTGTGGGGTGATTTAATTGGGAGATGGCATGGTATCGGCACCTGGACCACTGTCCTTTGTGACCCGTTGCATGGGTAGGAAACACAGAACATATTCAACCTGCAGGCGCTTTCCGGAGCTCCCAAAAGCACGCGTGTTTTTTGAATCAAAAGAGGAAATCTTGTTATTATTTGAATAGAGTAAAATCATGAAAAACAGCTGAAGAGTCTGGGATGGATTTGTAAAGTCTGTGTTTAATTAGAGCTTTGTAAGCTCAGGTGTGTCCATATCACACAGCATGAGGAGGTCGTTCATTTCCCCAGAAAATGGCATAATCAGTTGTCACGGGCGAATGTGAAACCATCTTCCTAAAAGATATTGTGATACATTAATATTCATTAATTACAGCTAGAGGTAAAAAGACGCCCTCATCCTTTTGAAGTGAAAAAGTGGTTTATGCAAACCTCCGAATGCCCTAGATAATTAACTTCCTTCCAGCAATAATAAATGCCAAGGTCACCAAGCAAGAGCTTCTGCCTGGGCAGCCCGTCCTTCAGCTCCCCTGCTACCTAACAGCACGAATCCCACCAGGGCGCTACCTGGCTGCCCCTGCAGAGACCGGGGGCCTTCCTTCCCCTTGCCTGCCTTCCAAGGGCAGCCAATCAGAATCCAGTGGTGACCCTGGGGTTAGCAGGAGGTCCCCTGCAAGTCCTCAGTGCTCCATATTCTGACCCCAAATTTCCAAAACTTCTCAAGCATGAGGGCCCCCTGTGAAACATCAAAAACTGTCTGAAGCTCCACATAATAAGACGTGCATTATTAGCACCTACTGATTGGGAAAATAGATTGCAAAGAGTCATTTAGAGTCCAGTAATAATCATACATGACTGTAGCCATAGCCCTGTGGCATCTGATCTCCTCAGATCTCAGAAGCTAAGCAGGGTTGGGCCTGGTTAGTACTTGGATAGGAGACCCCCTGGAAACACCAGGTGCTGTAGGCTTGGGAGACAGACCTGACAACCCACTCCCAAAAATCAATCTGCCATTGAAAATCCTATGAATAGCAGAGAAGCACTAACAATAATGTTTCATCTGTTGTACGCAGGGTCGCTATGAGTCGGATACTGACTCGACGGCACCTAACAACAACAACAACAATAATCATACATGGTTTTATACTTTTTAAAAGTTATGACATATAGTTTTAAGGAGAGAAGACAGAGGTGAGAGCATTTGTCCCACCTATACACGGTATCTCCAGATCCATCAGATTCTCAACGTAGCCCACTGCCCACACCCTACCCACAAGGGCCCAGCTCCATAGGGACAGCCAGATCTCAGGACAGAAATCAAAGAGAATGAGGAGCTGAGAGGCAGTGTGTAGCATCTTGTTTTTAGCAGCCCCTCTTCTATATGAGTAAGGCAAAATGTCTCCTATATTGGAGGAAAATACAAATAAATTTATATTAGCAGGATTTCCTTGTTCTCTTAATAGACTAATAAACCCAGACAGAAAAAATGAGGAGCATTAGGAAGTCTGGCCCCTATGAGAAGTGTACCAGAGACATCATTTTGTCTTCTGACACTTTCAACACCATGTTGTTGTTGTTGTTGTTGTTGTTAGGGGCCATTGAGTCAGTGTCCGACTCATAGCAACCCTACAACAGGCGAAACACTATTGTCAGTGCTTCTCTGTTACTCATAGGGTTTTCAATGGCGGATTGATTTTTGGGAGTGGGCTGCTGGGTCTGTCTCCCAAGCCTACAGCACCTGGTGTTCCCAGGCAGTCTCCCATCCAAGTACTAATCAGGCTGGACCCTGCTTAGCTTCCAAGATCTGATGGGATCGGATGCCACAACTGCAGGCTCAACACCACAGGCACTAACTTTGTGTGTATATTGGTGACACTGGCACTCCATACGACCCTCTCCCCTTCTTCTGAAGCTCAGTGTTTGTAGTGTTGGGTCCAGTGTGGATGTATTGCTGCTGGGACCACATTTCTCTGGCACTGTGTAAGGAATGGAGGAAACCATTGAGCAGTGGCAGGCATTTCTTAGGTTAAAAAATATTTAGAAGCATGCTCTACAAAATACTAAAACTATTTTTACAGTGAAACACTTAGAGTATAAACAATTTTCTGTAGATTTCCTGAATTGAATTTATAGATGAGAGACAACTCTAATAACCATCACCAACATATTCATTGTTGTTGTTGTTATTAGGTGCCCTCAAGTCAGGCCCTGACTCACAGCAACCCTCATAGTGTGTTCAATGCTTGATTGTCTTGGGATTGCCTTGTGAGTGGACTGCCAGGTCCTTCTCCCATAAAATATTCATTACTCATCTAAAAAGAAAGATATCACAGCAACCTATGTCTTTATTGGCAACCACCCAGAGTTACTCCTGAGTTTAGGGTTTATGTTCGGTTGCTAAAAAGAGAAAAGAAAAAATGTTACAGGCTTCACAAGGTAACCTCACTTTTAAGATTATGTTCAAGCCGCGTGTGGTAGCACACACCTGTAATCCCAGTGACTCTGGAGGCAGAGGCAGGAGGATCAAAAGTTCAAGGCCAGAGGCAGTCTGCATAATTTAGTGAAACCCTGTCTCAAAAAGTGAAAAAATGGGCTGGGGGCGCAGCTCAGTGGTCCAGCACTTGCAAAGCATGCCAGTTCGAGGTCCTGGGTTTAACCCCAGTACCACAGACACACACACACACACACACACACACACGGCTGTGCAGAGTTGTTGGTTAGGAGACCATTTAACTTGATTGCATGACTCTCTGCCATGAAGATGATGGCAACTTTAACACACCAACAAGAAATAGGTAATATTTGGTTTTATAAGGTTGTCTAGAGCGCTGCTCTGCAGTCTCTGAGTCCCTGAGTTCCATTCCCAGCACCGTAAAATGGGAGCAAGACCTGGCAATCCGCTCCCAAGGCAATCCAGAAACAGTCAGCCATTGAAAACCCTATGAGGGTCGCTATGAGTTGGACTCGACTCGACGGCACCTAGCAACAACAACAACAACAACAAGGTTGTCTAGTTAACTTCTGTGCTAGGCATGCTTTCCCTTTGCTTTTGCTTTCCAGTATTTTCCCTTGAAAGTTAGCTGTCTTGAGAAGAAAATAGACTGAAAGCTATAGAGCGTTTTGAAATGTAGTTAGGAAGGAAGAGAAAGGATAGAGGGAGGGAGAAATTGTGTGTGTGTGTGTGTGTGTGTGTGTGTGTGTGTAAGAGTGAAGAAAATTAAAACCAAAAAAGTATCCTTCTTAAGATCCTTCTAAATATCCTCAGCTGTCTTCGCAGCAATGCTGTGCTGTGTCTGGACTATGGCGCAATTAGGCTAACACCATCATTTGTTGTCCTTTCTGTTCCTGGAGCCTGTTCTTTAATATGTGTCTAAATAATTTAATTTATAAATCATATGCTGAGCAGGTTCAGTGGAAGAGGCACTGGAATCCCATGAATCTTAATGCCTGTCACTTTACCGTAAGTCCCTCTCCATTAATAAGCGGGATTTGCCAGTCCTCTTAGAAAAGATTCACAGAAGTCTGTAGCCTGCAGCGACTAAGGATAATAGCTAGATTAGTCTGCATTAAATGCTTCCATAAATGATGTGCAAAATTGCTATTATTTCTGAATATCTGCAAGACCATTTTGAATAGCATTAACTCAACTAAAACAAAGAGGCAGACATTCTAATTTACATTATAATTTCACAGTGAATAAAGTTGAACCAGCTAGAAACAATGAAAGACAAAAACCTCCCCTAATTGTTAAATGTGGTTTTCACTGTTAGGATTTTCTTTCAGAGAGCTGACATTTTATCAGCCCAGTGTCCCTAGCCACTTATTTGAAGAAGCACTGGAAAATAGAAAGTGATTTCTGTTTCTAATAAAACATATTGAGTGCCTATGATGAATAAGTCTTTGTGGCAGGTCAGAGGCTGCGCTGGCAGGTGGATGGGAATGCTGTGGACCAGGGCAGGAGCTGAGGGAGGCCACGGAACGGTGAGAAACTGTAAGGGACAGAAAGATAGAGCTTTCCATCAATCACACATTAACTGTGTAGGGCAGGGGCTTACTGTCCCCAAACAAATATGGAATAAAATCCAACAGAATGTTTAGGACGTTCATTCTTGTTACTACAAGAGGACCTTAAAACCCTGTTTTAAGTTGTGCTAATGAGGGAGGATTGTAGAGTGCTGCACTGCAGTCTCTGAGGTCCTGAGTTCAATTCCCAGCACCGCAAAACGGGAGAAGGACCTGGCGACTTACTCCCAAGGCAATCCTGAAACAGTCAGCCATTGAAAACCCTATGAGAGTCGCTAGGAGTCGGATACCAACTCGAGGGCACCTAACAACAACAACAACAACAACAATGAGGGGAGGGGCTGGGGTTTAGCTCAGTTGGTAGAGTGCTGCTTCACACTGTCTGAGGACCCAGGTTCAATTCCCAGCACTGCAAAAACAGGAGAAGGATGTGGCAATCTACTCCAAAAGCAATCTCAGAACAATCAGCCATTGAAAACCCTCTGAGGGTTGCTATGATTTGGACCTGACTTGATGGCACCTAACAACAACAACAACGAGGGGAAGGTGTGCACGGATCGGCTTTCCTGGACAACTCTGAAAACATCCAGTTGAATTCGACCGTTGGAGGTCACTGTCCCTAACACGAAATGGTTTGACTCCAGAAGACAGAGCTGTAGAGACTGAACACGTCTAGGACTGGCCTTCTAAGGAAAGCATTGAAAGAAATCCTTGTGTCACTGTTCTGTTAGGATTTCTTTCTCAGATTTGTAAATGCCACACTGTTGAAGAAGGAAAAAATGGAGAGACAAAAGACAAAGGAAGAAGAGAAGTAGGAAGGGGAGGGAGGGGAGAGGGAAAGAAAGAGAATGAGCAAACCCAAAAGCTTAATTAGGGCTTTCAGGAAGATGGGGGCGCAGTCCTGAGTGTCTCAACTCACCAAAGCAAAGCAGCGAGTAGGATAATAGAGCCCCCCATGCACAGACAGCATCCTCAGCAGACTTAGGTGACAGGAGCCCCTGGGGACCTTCACCAGGGAGCAGGTGCAGCCAATCTCCATGGCTATGTGGTGCTTGGTCAGAGTGTGAGCAGGGGAAGCTGCAGAGGATGACCAGGCTCCTGCTGGCCACGACTGTGCAGCCAGCCTGCAGACCGTGCCAGCCTGCAGACCGTGCCAGCCCAGGCTGCCGTCCCCAGAGGGCCGAGCTGAGAGCAGCAGCAGGGCACAGGCACAGAGTCCGAGGCTCCGATGCATGGGACAGAGAGAAACTGACAGAGAGTTCCAGGGAGAAACTGCCGGGCACAGATCCGCACACAGCAGGACAGAAACAATGTGCACAGGTGAAAGAGACATGGAGAGAAAAGGGAGCTGGGATCCGACAGGGCGGATCTCTGGCGCCACGCTGCCGCAGATTTTAAGTTTATACGTTAAGCTGTGGTAAAATACACATGATGTTGTTGTTAGGTGCCGTGGAGTCTGTATCTGACTCATGGCGACCCTCATAGGGTTTTCAATGGCTGACTGTTTTCGGGATTGCCTTGGGAGTGGATTGCCAGGTCCTTCTCCCATTTTTGTGGTGCTGGGAATTGAACTCGGGACTTCAGAGACTGTAGTGCAGCGCTCTACCAACTGAGCTAAATCCCAGCCCATACACATGATGTAGACTTCACAATTTTAGCTGTTTTTAAGATTTCAGTGGTGCGAAGACGGTCACACTGTTGTGCAATCATCCCCATCATCCACCCACAGAACAGTCCCATCTTGCGGAAGCCCTTCATCCACGAAGCAGTACCTCCCGCCCCTGCCCTCAGTACCGTGTCCTTCCTTCCGTCTCTGAACCTGAATCTGAGCGCCCTGTGTGAGCACAGCCAGGCAGCATTTTGCCCTCTGTGCTTGGCTTTTCTTCTCTTAACATGATGTCCCAGAGTTCCATCCATGTCGCAGCAAGCGTCACAATTTCCTCCTTTTTGAACGCCGAATGATATTCCATGTGCGTGGGGCTGGGCTCCGTGGAGCCTGTACCGCGGCGACTTGAGAAGCAGAGGCAGGAGGCTCGAGGGTTCAAGACCAGAGGTGGCCTGTGTAAGTCAGCGAGTCCCTGACTCCAAGTAAAAACCAAAACATGCACTGTGAGTGCAGCACAGTGGCAGAGCGCTTGTAAAGTAGGTGCCCTGGGTTCCGCTCCCCAGTACCTTGAAGAAGAGAAACGCCACGCATGTGTACCCTGCATCTCACTCGTCCATCCACCAGGCCCTGCGACTCGGCAACCCTCCTTTGGGTGTGGATCCCAGGAATGGAGAGCAGGGCTCTGTCCCCTGAGTCTGGGATATGCTCCAAAGGTGTTCATGCTGCTGGCTGTGTCTCCGTCCTACAGCCCTACAGGGGCGCTGTAGACGCTTTAGCAGGTGAGGTCTAAGGGGAGGTTTTAGGTCATTGGGGAGCTGCTGTCAAGGGGACTGAGGGACCTGTAATCTCTGTCTCGTTGCCAGCCGTTTGGAAAGGGGCTTCCTCCATGACACTCTTCTGCTGGGATGTCTGCCCTGTCACCACAGGAAAAGCACAGGCTGAAGCCGTCCACACTGGGAGCCAGGATAAACCGCTCCCCTTCTCGAGCTGACTCTCCCGATCCCTCTCGTGCACACGCTAACAGCAGTACCATTCACAACATCCCGAAGGCAGAAGCAACGGAGCAGCCGGCGTACTTGTTATCACTTATGAGGCAGAAGGAGAAGGACTCCCAGGGACTCCTTCTAGGAGCCAGGACAACGCCCTCCACTCACTTCTTCCTCGAAGGGCAGGAAACTCGCCTTAGACAACTTCTTGTTGTTAGGTGCCATCAAGTTGTGTCCGACTCATAGAGACCCTCATAGGGTTTTCAATGGCTGACTGTGTCAGGATTGCTTTGGGAGTGGATTGCCAGGCCCTTCTCCCATTTTTGCGGTGCTGGGAATTGAACTCGGGGCCTCAGAGACTGCAGTGCAGCGCTCTACCAACTGAGCTAAATCCCAGCCCCTTTAGACAACTTGGCTAGATGAAAATGGGGAGCAAGGAGAAAATAACCCCCATGACGACGACACCATTATCACACACCCACACAACAGGAACACAATAACCTGACGGTTTTAAATGAACTAAGGGAAAAACTTTGAGTGGAAGCTGTAAACAGTGTCTAAGATTTAGAAAATTCAAAAGTGATGTGATTAGAGCAGCGGAAGACATGAGAAGAAGGGAGGTGCATTAAGGAAAGAACAAAAATAGGAAAATAGGGGATTATATTTTAATCAGGAGTGATGGTTGCAATAGCAGCAGCACATGGGCACACACAGGACACACGTTAAAGTATAGAAGGGAGACAAATTATATTCTAAAGAACCTAAAATACTGAAGAATTGAAAGAGAGTGATGGTTATGGCAGGGAAACAAAGAGATAATACATCTTATTGTTGTTGTCAGGTGCCATGGAGTCAGTGTCTGACTCATAGCAATCCTATGTACAACAGGTGAAACACTATTGTCAGTGCTTCTCTGCTGTTCATAGGGTTTTCAATGGCAGATTGGTTTTTTTTTAGAGTGCGTTGCTGGGTCCTTCTCCCAGGCCTACAGCACCCGGTGCTCTTAGGCTGTCTCCCATCCAAGTACTAACCAGGCCTGACCCTGCTTAGCTTCTGAGATCTGACAGGATGGGATGCCACAGGGCTATGGCTGCAAGCATGATTCCACATAGTGATCTCTATTAAGCAAACTAAGGGATCTATCAATTTGAAATGACTGTCTTTTTGAATGTTTCCATTCATTTGTATTTATTTCTATTTGAAGTGCTCAATATCTTTTCTCATGTTATTTGAAAAACAACTTTTATAATTCTGGAATGTAAGCTTACCCCTGTTGTTGTTGTTGTTAGGTGCCGTCGAGTCGGTATCTGACTCATAGTGACCCTCATAGGGTTTTCAATGGCTGAGTGCTTCGGGATTACCTTGGGAGTGGATTGCCAGGCCCTTCTCCCATTTTTGCGGTGCTGGGAATTGAACTCAGGGCCTCAGAGACTGCAGCACAGCACTCTACCCACTGAGCTAAATCCCAGCCCGAGCTTACCCCTAGAGTATTGATTTTTCTTTCTTTTTAATAATTTTCCTTTGCAATTAAGTTAATCCTTAGTGGCACTTGAGTTTAAAATCTAATTACATGATTAAGCATCTATATTACTAAGTAATTCATAACGACACAGAAAATGCACCTTTGAATGCAAGTGACTCCATATGGAGTTTCAAAGTTTTGGGCAATGACAACTGGAAAGTTCCTGACTTATATTCTCCTAATTCTGACTGGATTTCTAGCCATTAAAGAAGTGATTTCAGAAATTTCTTAACTTAATTTTCAACTATAATCTTCTAAGTTCTAACTATAAGAAGAAACATTTCCTCATCCCCTTAGTCAAATTCTAAGGGGGATAAATCTCGTGCATTTTTAAGACTCATATCATCATGGTATTGGAATAAGTTTTATCCTTCAAGGGATGAAAATAGGTATATGCTCATAGAACCTCTCTCTCTCTCTCTCGCTCTCTCTCTCTCTCTCGCTCTCTCTCTCTCTCTCTCTCTCTCTCTCTCGCTCTCTCTCTTTCACACATACACACTTTGTTTATAAGCTAACTATTGCCCCCAAGGGTCAATGGTCTATAGAACTGTTGAATTTTTAAAGAGGTCAGGGCTTATTCAGAACTCAAGCCAAGGAATGGGCAAGAGAGAGGAGGATACAAAAACCCTTGGTGGCTAAGCAATGTGCACAGTTAGAATTTTCCAAAGTTTGAGCCACAGTCACCTGAGCACCAGCTGAAAAGAGTCAAAAGGAAATGCTTCAATGTAGAGGTGGGAGGGCCACGTGGGCCGCGTGTTGGGAGAGTACAATGATCTCTTTATATTTTTTAAATTGATTTTTGTTATAAAACGGTATTTCATGAAAATCTTTCTACATCAATAATTCATCCATAACACTATTATATTGCATAATGTTTTGTTTTTTAGTTTACCGTCTGCTTCTGGATATTTAGAGAATTCATTTTTTTAGCTCAAAGAGGCCATCCAAGTATCTCCAAAATGCTACTGAAATTAGTCTCTGTAACAATAAAGTTCTCTTTATGTCTTCCAAGAAATGAGTTAAACTCATTAAATGTATCTAGTATGATTTTATGTTTATGTACCGAATATCTTTTTATTCATATAAGTGGCCACTATATGTCCTGGCTATTGGCGTCTCTCTTTTTGTATGCATTTGTATTTAGAAAGACTTGATGTTTGGTTTATATGCTTATCTTTATAATAATAATACCTTCATGTAATCCTCCAGGTCCCCTTTTACTTGCCTGTTTTCTCTTCTTTCCTACTGTATACAATAGGGAAATTATCTAGCAGCCTCTCCCTATCTCCTCTTGTCCAGTTTCCCCGACATCTCTTCTCTCTCCCATGAAACCTCATTTAGCATTCATCTTCAGCCACCAGTCAATTTGTAGAACACCCTCCATGAGCTAAGTCCTTTCTTTTTTTTCTTTTACTTATTGAGACAGGGTCTTGCTAAATTACGTAGACTGCCTCTGGTCTCGAACTTGCAATCCTCCCGCCTCCGCCTCCCGAGCTGCTGGGATGACAGGCGTGCACCACCGCACCTGGTGAGCTAAATTCATTTTTAGGCCGTCTCACTTCTCCCCCTTTTTGACGGCCCTGCTGCGTCTGGCTTCAGTGGAGTCCTTACGCAGCACATCACAGGACACGGGACTCTCATGGAGTCTGTGCTGCAATCGCAAACTCACTCCCACTGCTAGGCCCTGCCCTGCGCCCTGCCTTTCCCTTTTCATGGTCTCCAGCTCTTGGGCTGGTGTCACACAAGAGGCTCTCGGCCATCGTGGCTCACGCCCGGCTGCCTGTTCCCACTTCCGGTGTTAAGTCCATCTGAGGAGGGATAAAACCTTTACCTCAGCTCTTCCTTCCGTGGAGAGGTTGAACAACTTACTCCATTGTCTTCTGTGGTTTTCATGCGTCCTGTTGAAAAGTTTGGTTACAATTTTGCCTCCATTATGAATGGCCCGGCCCTTGGCCTCGATGCCCTGGAGATTCCTTTTCCATTAAGGTTCTGTGGTTTTATGGGAATCTCTCTTAGGGAATCCCCCGCGCTTGGTTTTCCTGTGCACATGGGGTGTCCTTTAAGTCTTTAAAATACGAAGATGCAGAAAGACCTCATTTATTTCCTCTGTGCCAGTGCTTTTTCTCCTTCTTTACTGACTTTCTATAAGATGTGTTGGCCTGCGGCCTTAGCACTGAGGCTACAGTGGAGTTGGTGGGCGCAGATGAGGCCAGGCTGGAACTGGAGGCTGTGGTCATACAGGGCGGCAGAGGCCACAGGGAGGTCCTTGGGCCTCATTCAGAGTGACGTGTGTGTGACATCACAGCAGGGTTCCAAGCAGAGATGTGGCTGGACGTGAGACTTGGAAGGATCATTCTGTGCCCAGACCGTGAAATGGCAAGGGAGACCCCCCCCTTTTTCTTTTTTGTGGAACTAGAGGTTGAACCCAGGGCCTCGTGCCTGCATGCTCTGCAACTGCTAGACCACTGAGCTTCACCCCAGCCCATTTTTTTTTTTTAAACTTTTTGAGACAGGGTCTCGTTAAGTTACACAGACTACCTCTGGTCTCGAACTTGTGATCCTCCTGCCTCCACCTCCCTAGCCGCTGGGATTACAGGTGTCTGCCACCACGCGCAGCAGGAGAGCCCCCTTTTAGCTGTTGTCACAATCTAACATGGAATCAAATTTTGTTGTTAGGTATCAAGTTGGATTTGACTCATAGCAACCTTAAGTACAACAGAATGAAACACTAGGCAACGCTGTGCCATGCACATGATTTTCTGTGTTTGAGCCCATTGTTGCAACCACTGTGTTTCTTCTCATTTTGAGTCATGCCGCATCAGCAAAAGGAGGTTCCAGGGGCTTTACTCCATTCCCGTCATTGAGGTCGATTCTACTTTGAGGAGGCAACTCTTCCCCAGTTGTTTCTTGAATGCCTTCCAGCCTGGGGGCTCATTTCCCAGCACCGTATCTGACAGTGTTTCTCTGCTATTCACAGGGTTTTCAATGGCTGTTTTGTGAGTGAGCTGCCAGGTCCTTCTCCCTAGTCTGTCTTAATCTGGAAGCTCAACTGAAACCTGTCCACCATGGGTAACCCTGCTGGTTCCTGAGATACCAGTGGCATAGCTTTCAGTATTACAGCAACAGGCAAGACCCCACAGCACGACAACCTGTCAGACAAGTGAGGGATTGGGGCCGTAGTACTGGCAAACTCTGTCCTCTGTGTGTAGTCAGAAAACAAGACAAGGTGCTTAGCTAAGACAAGTGTCGGGGTTCAAGCCTGGGAGGGCTGAGAGAACTTAGTGCCATTCATGGAAAGAGAAGGTAAAGAGAAGGCTGGCAAAGGAAGAGGGAGGTTTGTGCTGCATTGTTAGCTTTACCTGCATCTTACCTTCATCTACAGGGCACTGGTGCCCATGACACCACCTAGAAACATGCCCAATATGGAGTGCGGAGGAAACCCTTTGTCAGTGCCCACGATACTCAGAAACAAGCAGTGATCTATAGCCCTCTTTTTTTTAAAAATTTTTTTTTGTGGTACTGGGGGTTGAAGCCAGGGCCTCACACCTGCATGCTCTGCAAATGCTGGACCACTGAGCTGCACCCTCAGCCCATTTTTTCTACTTTTTGGGACAGGGTCTCGCTAAGTTACGCAGACTCTGGTCTTGAACTTGCGATCCTCAGGCCTCTGCCTCCAGAGCCGCTGGGATTACAGGCATGCGCCACGGCACCCGGCTATAGCCCTCTCTTTACAACAGGATGGGGGCCGCTCCTCCTCCAGCACCCATGCTTTGCCCATAACTCTGTCTTGCTGTGAGTGGAGCATTTGTTCCCAAGCTTTCTGAGGAGCAATGTGAATTTCCAGTCATCTGTTCTGCTCAGTCCACCAAGTCAGTTTCTCTCCACCCCTTCGGAGATTAGGTGGCCTTAGAGGCAAAAAAACACAGAGCTTCCCGTGCCACCTCCATCTTTAAGCCTCTCAGAGAGAAAAGGCTCCTGAAGTTGCTAATTAGTAGCAAGTGTTGGGAAGGCAGCGAGCAGCTGAGGCGCCCAGCAGAGGGGAAGGAACAATACTGTGGAATGGCAAGGAAAGTGGACTGGGCGGCGCCTTTCATTTCTCGCTCTCTAATTATTTGCTGGGTAACCTTGGGCAAATCTCTTAATCTCTCCCCACCATTCTTCCCACTGTTAAAAGGAGGTATTTATCAACTACCTGCCTCCCCAGAGTTTTGCAAAGATTAGCAAAATACCATGCACAAAGTACCTTGAGCCCTCGCCCAAAATTTGCTACAGAAATCAAACTCGACCTGTGTTAAATTGATACACAGTCAGAATTTGTTTTCTAGCATGTCGTTTATATAACGCTACCTGTTATCTCTACCTGCATAAAATGTTCATGCGCTGCGTGAGCAGTTTATCCAATAAGGCTTTTCTTATACCACCAACTGTGATTTCTTTGCCCTGCTTAATTAGCTGAACCTTCATGAATGCGTGATGCTCAGCCCCCTTTCTTTTTTATTAACCACGCTAAAACAAATAGTTTCCCTACAAGGGAAAAAGGAGAGCTAGACCGCTTCAATGTGGCAACCCCCATACAAATGGAACCAAATGTTGTCTGAAGTAAAATGCTCCTCATTCCCCCATGGCCCAACAGTTCCTATGTCCGAAACCTACATTTGACTTTGAGTCACTGAAAAATGTTTGCTTCATTCGTGCAGATTAAGCAGAATCCCCGGTTTCCTGTTTGCCGTGACTCTTTTTCTTTTTAATGCACGCTGGTACAGACAAAGGCTGGTGTAGCAGAAGGCGTGCTTTTCATCAATTTTTACCAAGGAGTGAATAAAAATGCCACCCAATGGCAAGAATTGACAAAAGACAGTCCGCAACTGGAACCCTCAAACACTAGACTGTCTGTTGTTGTTGTTGTTGTTTGGTGCCATTGAGTCGAGTCCGACTCATAGCGACTCTATGTACAGCAGATCGAAACACTTGCCGATTCTGTGCCAGGCAAACGATCTTATTTATGTTTAAGCCCATTGTTGCAGACACTGTGTCAATCCATCTGGTGGAGGGTTTTCCTCTTTTGCGTTGACCTGCCACTCTCCCAAACATGATGTCTTTCTCTAGGGACTGTCTATAGTGAAAAGCAAATTTCTGTGAGAGAGAAAGCAAGAAGGCGTGAGAGGAAAGCGACGCAGGAGGGGTGAGAGAGGAACAAAGATGGAACCAAGGTGTCTTGATGAGAACGTGTATGACGACCCTGGTTTTTCCCAGGAGCAGATGCCAGCACAGGTCAGATGTTCAAAACCTCAGCCCTTGGCACAAACTTCCCTCTGCCTGCAGGGCGCCTCCAGGAGACCTGACCATTGTTGCTGTGGGTTTAGAGGGCCGAGACCCCCTGGCTGGAACTTGGCAGAGCCGTGCGCTGCTTGACAGCTGCCTAGCTGCCTCCATTTGATTCAGCTGGAGAGATTATAGCCACCTGCGGGTCCCGGATGGCTGTCCTTTGTACAGTGTCACTGTGGAGCTGGCCAGGCACAAACGCTCCCTGCTGGACCAGGAAATTGGGTCCCCAGCATGGATTTGGACAAGAAATTGAAAGAAGACTGATCAGCCCAATTTAAATGATCTCTTTCACGAGAAAATTAGATTACCATAGAAAATGAATGCTGTGAAGAAGGCTATTTAGGGAGCGCACGTCATTCATGAAATGTCATTCATTTTATTAGCCTGTCTGAGGTCCCACCATGACCCTTTTCCTATCCCCAAAGCACTGTAGCGGCCTCCATTTTATAAGGTATAGTAGCAGATTTATTCCAGTTAGGGTATTACAGTTGGGAAAAGGTCAAAATGAAAAGGTCGCTATACAAGAAGGCAAAGAATGATACAGCGATGCCTTAGAAAGGATTCCCCAGCAGGTAGTGATTAAAGAAACCTTACTGTGCAGTCCATCCACAGGAACACCTAGCACTGGCCAAGAGGAGAAAGGAAAATAGGAAAGAGAAACAAAACCCTTTATGGTGCTCAGCCTTGGACATTGTCTAAGCACACTGGGATAATTGGTTCATAAACCCCTCAATATGGCTGCTTCCACTGTATTAAAACTAAAGAAAAAAGCACCGTAGCTTCCATTTTGAGATCAAAGCTCAAATCAATATTGGAGGAGAAAGCATAGTAAGGTTTCTTTAATCACTAATTGCTGGGGAATCCTTTCTGAGGCATCGCTGTGTCATTCTTTTGCTTCGTGTATAGCAACCTTTTCATTTTGACCTTTTCCCAACTGTAATGCCCTAAGTGGAATAAATCTGCTACTATGCTTTATAAAAACGGGTAAAAATGGAGGCTGCCATAGTGCTTTGAGGATAGGAAAAGCGGAACACAGCAAAGAAAAGATCCAGATGTTTTCATATTGCCGCAGCATTAAAATGTACCCTCAGCCTACCCACAGATCCATCAGCAGAGCACTTTACTGTTACACAGAGTTTGAGCACAAACTTTGAACCACAGGCTAGAAAATGTGTAAGTTATGCATACTCAGGAGCAATGTCTAGGAAGCCAGTCACAAAAATAAGAATTATAAAAAGGAGAGGGGTGGGGGAGAGCGCGAGAGCGGAAAGCGTGCAATAGTAGCAATATTGGGCTGGGATTTAGCTCAGTTGGTAGAGCGCTGCGCTGCAGTCTCTGAGGTCCTGAGTTCAATTCCCAGAACTGCAAAAATGGGAGAAGGGCCTGGCAATCCGCTCCCAAGGCAATCCCGAAACAGTTAGCCATTGAAAACCCTATGAGGGTTGCTATGAGTCGGATACTGACTCGACGGCACCTAACAACAACAACAACAACAGTAGAAATATCCTTCCAGGGAAAAAATTCACAATTCAGATGCAATAACTTTTATCATAAATGTCAAAAAATTATGAGACATGCAAAAAACAAGGAAGTGTAACCCATGTTCAGGGAAAAGAATAATCACCAGAAGGTGGCTACGATTGTGCCTGCTGTTGTAACAAACAAAAACTGTAAAGCTGCTAAAAAGATGTTTAATGAATTCCATAAACTATGTTTAAAAACTTAAAAAACATGAAGAAAATGCCTTCATAAGTAGGGTAATTCAGTGTAAAGATGGAAAATAAGAAATGATCACTGAACACTCTAAAATTACCAAGTACAGTTACTGAAATGAAAACTTTACTGAGTGGGCTCAATAACCGAATGTAAGATAGTAAAAGAGAGAATCAGCAGAATGGAAAGAAAGATCAGTAGAAATAACTCAATTTACACGAGGGAGGAAAAGATGAAAGAAAATGAAGAAAAGTGCACTAAAGAGAGAGACTACAAGTTAACATCAAGCAGAACAGTGTACATGCGATGGGATTTCGGGGACAGAAGTGTGAGGCAAGGAAAGGGAATGAGGGCTCCAATCTTCCTCCGTGTGATGACAAACACTAATATGCAGACCAAGAGGTTCACTGCATCTCAAGTACGGGAACACAGGGAGAGGCCGCAAGACACGTCGCAGCTAACTGCTGAGAGCAGAGACAAAAAAGACTTACCAGGTACAAGGAATGTCTGTGTGATCAATGCCTGATTGCTCAGCTGAAATGACCAGGGCCAGAATGTAACCGAGTATCACTTTGACAGTGCCAACAAGAATTTGAAAGCAGTGAAATTTTCTTTCCAAAACGAAAGTAAAATAAAGACATTTCCAAGCAAAGACTGAGAGGATATGTGGACAGAAGACTCTCAGTAAAGTAGGGATTCCCCAATTCTGTGCTAGGCATGTGATCATATGTATGTTTAAGTCCATTGTTGCAGACACTGTATCAATCCATCTAGTGGAGGGTCTTCCTTTTTCTTATTGACCTTCCATTCTCCCAAACCTGACGTCCTTCTCCAGAGATTGGTCCCTCCTGACATGTTCAAAATATGTTAGACGCAGCCTAGACATCCTTGGTTCCAAGGAGCACTCTGGTTTATAAGAGACATTTACCAAAAATCATTGAATTATACACTTACAATGGGTAAAACTGTAGTATGTAAAGTAAATATAAAAAGTTAAAACTATGAAAAGTGTGTTAAAAACCATCACAAAAGAAACTATTCATATGTGTCTCATGTACTGACATCTGTCTGTAGTTGAGCAGGAACCAGACATCTTTCTATTTCCTGGAATGTAACTTCTGGAAAGTCACTTGAAATTTGAGAGCCTCAGTTGCCCCAGCTGTCAATCAAACAGCACTGACCACCGTTCCTACCATAAAGGATTATTTCTTCACTCGTGTGGTCAGATGTTAGTTCATTCAGCAAATATCCCTCAGGTGTCAGTTGCTATGTGAGGAGTAAGAGGCACAACCCTGAGGACAGGAGGCGTGGCACCCACCCTGATGGTCCCTGGCCACACAAGCCAGGTGGGTGAACGTCTATAGGGGTCGGAAGGCAGCCACCACTGAGATGCCTGTTACTGTGCAAGGAGCTGGTGTTGGAAATGACCTCAGATGGAGCACAGTTATGGCACCAAGAGAGTGACTTCTGACCCTGGACTTGGGAACCCCTGGATCGTGCTGTAGGAGGACACGGTGAGCCTCTATGTGAGATCCCAAGGACAGGAAGCACAAATAAGGGACAGAGATGAGGGAACACCAACCAAGTATAGCTTCCACGCTAGGAGGGCTTTACAGAGAACCCGCTATACCATTCTGGTTAGTGGGAGTGAGTAGGAAGCCAGAGACATCTTCCCGTTTGAGGCCCAGGATCATGTCTTACTGCAAATTTTGGCAGGTCTCCTATGAGGGAGGATCAAAGGTAACGGCATGCTGGAGAACAGTGGTTAAGCCACATGTTAGAAGAAATCAGGGCCACCCTCTGTTGTTGTTGTTGTTAGGTGCCTTCGAGTCGAATCCGACTCATAATAACCCTACGTACTGCACATCAAAACACTTCCTAATTCTGTGCCAGGCACACAATTTTATTTATGTTTAAACCCATTTTTGCAGACACTGTGTCAATCCATCTGGTGGAGGGCTTTCCTTTTTCTCATTGACCTGCCACTCTCCCAAACATGATGTCCTTCTCCAGGGATTGGTGCCCCCTGGCTACATGTCCAAAATACGTAAGATGCAGTGTAGCCATTCTTGCTTCCAAGGAGCACTCTGGTTGTACTTCTTCTAGGACAGATATGTTGTTTCTTTTGGCAGTCCATGGTATATTCAATAATCATCTCCAGCACTATAATTCAAAAGCATCAATTCTTTTCCAGTCTCCCTTGTTCAATGTCCAGCTTCCACAACCATAAGATGCGATTGAAAATAACATGGCATGAGTCAGGCATACCTTCTTCTTCAATATGACATCTTTACTTTTCAATACTCTAAAGAGATCTTTTGCCACCGCTTTTCCTAGAGCAATGCGTCTTTTCATTTCTTGAGTGGTGCTTCCATGGGTGTTGATTATAGAGCCAAGCAAAGTAAAATTGTGGACAACCTCAATCTATTCTCCATTTATCGTGATGTTTCATGCTGACCCAGTCATAAGGATTTTTGTTTTGTTGATGTTTAGTTGCAACCCATATTGAAGGCTATGATCTTAGATCCTCATCAGTAAATGTTTTAAATCCTCTTCACTTTCAGCAAGCAAAGTTGTGTCATCTGCATAATGCAGGTTCTTATTGAGTCTTCCTCCAATCCTGATGCCACATTCTTCTTCATAAAGTCCAGCTTCTCAGATTATTTGCTCAGCATATAAATTGAAGAGATATGGTGAAAGTATACAGCCCTGATGCACCTTTCTCAACTTTAAGCCAGGCAGTGTTTCCTTGTTCTATTTGAACAACTGCCTCCTGGTTCACATACACATTCCTCATGAGTACAATTAGGTGCTCTGCTATTCACATTTTTGAAGTGTTATCCATAATTTGTTATGATCCACACAGTGAAGTGCCTTTGCATAGTCAATAAAACATAGATATACATCTTTTTGATATTCTCTGCTTTTGGCTAATATCCACTTGACTTCAGCAATGATGTCCCTGGTTCCCTACCCTCTTTTGAAACTGGCTTGATTTTCCAGCAATGACCTGTCTATATACTGCTGCAGTTGCTTTTGAATGATCTTTAGTAAAATTTTGCTTGTGTGTGATATTAATGATATTGTCTTATAGTTTCCACATTCAGTTGGATCCCCTTTTGTGGGAATAGGCACAAATATGGATCTCTTCCAGTCAGTTGGCCAGGTAGCTGTTTTCCAAATCTGTTGGCATAAACATGTTAACACCTCCAGTGCTGCATCTGTTTGTTGAAACATCTCTATTGGTATTCCATCAATTCCTGGAGCCTTGTGTTTCACCAATTCCTTCAAAGCAGCTTCTACTTTGTCCCTCAATACCATTGGTTCCTCTTCATATGCAACTTCTTGAAATGGTTGTTGTTGTTGTTGTTGTTAGGTGCCGTTAAGTCGGTATCTGACTCATAGCGACCCTCTGTACAACAGGGGAAACACTATTGTCAGTGCTTCTCTGCTGTTCACAGGGTTTTCAATGGCAGATTGATTTTTGGGAGGGGGTTGCCAAGTCCTTCTCCCAATTAAAATGGTTAGTCATCTACCAATTCTCTTTTATATAATGACTGTGTATTCCTTCCATCTTCTTTTGATGTTTCTTGCATTGTTTAACATTTTCCCTGTAGAATCTTTCACTACTGCCACTTGAGGCTTGAATTTTTTCTTCACTTCCTTAAGCCTGAGAAACACAGAGCGTGTTTTTCCCTTTTGGTTTTCTGCCTCCAGCTCTTTGCACATGTCATTATAATGTTTTTTTTTTTTTTTGTCTCCTTGAGCTTCCTTTTGAAATCTTTTGTTTAGATGCCTTTAATGCACAGAATCCACACAAACATGCTCCCTCATGCTGGATTGTTCTCATCCAAGAAAGTGGCACGGGGTTGTCCTGCTCCTGAATGGAGGTCCGGAATGTGTGGCCCAGCTCCAGGTCCCGGGCTGAGCTCCGTCACAGGTGTGCGGCTTGAAGGAGTTTCTCCCCTTGCTGTGCTTCATCTTGGCTTCTTCATCCAGGATTTCCTGGTGCTGCTTAACCGTTGCGCAAAGCCTGTGTGCAGAAAAGGAAAGTCCTATGCATGAGCAGACTCCTTGTCTCGTTTCTCTGTGGCAGGTGACACACAGGCTCCGTCCTGAGTTAATGCAATCAGCACCCACACATACTTCCACAAACATTCAGTGAGTGTCTGAGGTTTCCCAAGCGCTCAGCGTACAGCTGTATTTGCTGCCCTGGAGGACACAGACAACAGCATGGGCTGCGGGCGCCTGTCCCCTCCCACGCTAGTTGAGGCAGTGTTCCAGCACGAGAGGGGCGTTCCAAAGGACAGGAGCCCCAGTGGCCAAGAGTGCCTAAGAGACGATCAGGTCTTGCTGGGCAGCGCAGAGTCAGTGTTCCTGAGAAGGTGGCCCTCGAGCTGAGTTGAACTTACCATGAGGGGCAGCAGGTGGGCCTGGTGGACCCCGAGGGAACCAGTGATGGGATGAGTGGAGGGAGGGCAGCCAGGCCCAGGGAATGGAATGAGTAATACATTTGCCAGGAGAGACCAGGACCCCAGCAAGGACAGGTGTGTGCAGTTGCAGTGAGGGTGCTGGGCGGACAGTGGTAGGAATCGAGGATGGACCTGGAGAGGGAGGCCATGAGAGCCTCTGTCCACGGCTCCTAAAGGGTATTGGCATTCATCTGCCAACACTTGAGACTCCATGTCAAACACACCCTCATCCAACCAATGAAAATCATGACCACGCTTTATTTATATTGCTTAGAATCTCAGATATGGAAGAGGGATAATAAAACATCCAGTGTGAACAACACACTGCATGGATGGGGAAGTGACGCAGTAAACCACAGCCACAGAACGTGGCTTCAACAATTCGCAGAGTCCACGGCTCCTGGTTCTGGTCCAGTGCTCTCAATGCTGGCTGACCGGCAGACAGCTTTTCTTTTACAATTTCAGATGATGTTATGGGGATCAAACCTTATTTCTGTGACCAACCTCATTTTAGTACAATTATTCATTTATTTAATAAATATTTAGTGGGCACGTATGTGCCGGCCTCTGTGCTTTATAAATTATTAAATTTTAATCATGGTGTGCAAGGACAAATGTGATGGATATGAGGGTGCAGAGCACTTTCATTTACACTCTCATTTACTATTTGAATTGATATAGAAAGCCATTATAAAATCACTTATTATGGGCCCAGTTGCTGCAGGGCCATTGAATGACCTCTGTAAAAGGAAAATATTTTATAAAACACAGGGCTAAAATATTTAACAATTTTTTATAAAGGGATCCCCCTCATCCTCATTTGTAAAAGAAATACTAATATAAATTAATAATGAAAATTACCAGTAAGCACAAAGCATAGAAACACAGCCTAATCTCAGCACTCAGAGGCAGGCACCACTACATAGTGTGCATTTTCTAGGCACTGGTGTCCTATGCAGAAGTTTCTGCCAATGATCTCTTATGGCTTATACGTTAGGCTTTTGTTGTTATTAGGTATTGTGGAATCGGTATCCGACTCACAGCAATCCTGTGTACAACAGGCAAAACACTATTGTCAGTGCTTCTCTGCTGTTCATCGGGTTTTCAGTGGCAGATTGATTTTTGGGAGTGGGTTGCGGGGTCTGTCCCCCAAGCTACAGCATCTGGTGTTCCCAGGCGGTCTCCTATCCAAGGACTAACCAGGCTCAACCCTGCTTAGCTTCTGAGATTTGATGGGATCGGATGCCGCAGGGCTATGGCTGCAGGCATGGCTTATGTAGTATTTTTAGTATTTTTACAATAGCATTTCTTTTTATGATTAAAAACTCATTGTAAACATTTCATCTTCCAAATACAAACCAAATAAAATAATCAAATGTCTCCGGACTTTTTTTTTTTTTTTTCGTCTTTTGCCATCAAAGTAAAAATATGTATTTTGTTCTTAAAGCTCCTTGCTGCCTGTGACAGCTGGTAGCCTGTGTGCTCACACCATGACTTCTGTGCACACTCTCACTGAATCTCCCCAGCAATGGCATTGGGTAATCTATTATGGCCCTTATTCTACAAACAAGGGCACTAGCATTAAGCGAAGATGGGAGGAACATTACCATCCCCTGAGCACCTGTTACCTGCACTGCCCTGTGCTCTGCCTTTTAGTGTTCATCTGCCTCTCTGGGCAGTCCCCGTAAGTGTGGTTGTGTTTTACAGAGGAGGCAACTGGGGCTGAGCGGGGATGCCCCTGGGACGTGCATTCCACACGGGTTTGAGTTGAGCATGAGACCACAGCGTGGCTCACTCGAGCTGGGCTCTTAAGCAGTTTGAAGCGTGCACAGGTAGGAACCTGGAGGGGTTTATGATCATTCCCTCAAGGGGTTTCCAGAAGTCAGATGACTACTCTTGACAAATTCCACTAAATGGGTTTACAACTGATGGCCACGTCACCTCCAGCTGGGGCCTGTGAAAGTGCCCCCAGTGTGGGCTTTGGGCTTGTTTTCATGACAGGGGCAGATTCTTCAAAGGTCAGAGCAAAATTAGCCTGGTAATGGTAATGGCAACGTACCCTGATTAACCGACATGCTTGACTGCTGCACACTTAGTACAAATCCTTCCTGTGCCATCGCCACTTCTGAGGATGCACCCGCTCATCTGATGGCTCCTGGTGACCCACCTCAAACTCGATGGCACCAGCATCCAGGTGGCTCTGGGTAGGGAGAGTCCATGGGAAGGTAAGGAGGAAAGAGGCAGGGGAGAGTACGGGCCATTCCTGTGTGGAGGAAGGGAGGGGAGGCCTGGGGCTGGAGATCCGAAATTACATTATGTTATGGATGCTCGGGCTGGGTTCACTGGGAGCCTCCCCTGGATACTGTTGCTGTTGCCAGGTATGGCCTCGCACTGGCCAGCAGCCATTGTGGGGTTTTCTGGGCTGTCCCCAATGGCTCAGAGGAGATCTGTGTTAGGTCCTCTTCTAAGAGGAAGACATGGATCCATCAGCTGCAGGGATCAGCCCAAAGCTGGCATGAAGTTCATTTGCCTTTTGAGAACAGTGATATCAAATATTCAAGGAAAGCAATAGTGAAAGACTCTACAGGGAAAAAATGAAATGATGTAGGAAACTTCAAAAGAAGATGGAGGGAATGCACAGAATCATTATACAAAAAAGAATTGGTGGATGAACAACCATTTTAAGAGGTTGCATATGAAGAGGAACCAATGGTATTGAAGGACCAAGTGGAAACTGCTTTGAAGGAGTTGGTGAAACATAAGGCTCCAGGAATTGATGGAATACCAATAGAGATGTTTCAACAAACAGATGCAGCACTGGAAGTGTTAACTTGTTTATGCCAATAGATTTGGAAAATAGCTACCTGGACAACTGACCGGAAGACATCCATACTTATGCCTATTCCCACAAAAGGGGATCCAACTGAATGTGAAAACTATTGGGCAATATCATTAATATCACTTGCAAGCAAAATTTTATTAAAGATCATTGAAAAGTGACTGCAGCAATATATAGACAGGGAACTGCCAGAAGATCAAACCAGATGCTAAAGAGGGTAGGGAACCAGGGACATTATTGCTGATGTCAGGTGGATATTAGCTGAAAGCAGAGAATATCAGAAAGATGTCTATCTATGTTTTATTGACTATGCAAAGGCATTTGATTGTGTGGATCACAACAAATTATGTATAACACTTTGAGGAATGGGAATACCAGAACACCTAATTATACTTACGAGGAATCTATACATGAACCAGGAGGCAGTTGTTCCAACAGAGTAAGGAAACACTTCTGGTTTAAAGTTGAGAAAGGTGTGAGTCAGGGCTGTATTCTTTCACCATATTTCTTCAATTTATATGCTGAGCAAATAATTCAAGAAGCTGGACTTTATGAGGAAGAACGTGGCATCAGGATTGGAGGAAGACTCGTTAACAACCTGCATTATGCAGATGACCCAACTCTGCTTGCAGAAAGTGAAGAAGATTTGGAACATTTACTGATGAAGATCAAAGAACATATCCTTCATTGTGGATTGTGAGTAAACATCAACAAAACAAAAATCCTGAAAACTGGGTCAGCATGCAACTTCACAATAAATGGAGAAAAGATTAAGATTGTCTATGATTTTGCTTTGCTTGGCTCTACAATCAACACCTATGAAAGCAGCAGTCCAGAAATCAAAAGATGCATTGCTTTGGCATAAGCTGTGGCAAAAGATCTCTTTAGAGTATTGAAAAGTAAAGATGTCACATTGAAGATGAAGGTGCGTCTGACTCATGCCATGGTATTTTCAGTTGCATCATATGGTTGTGAAGGCTGGACATTGAACAAGGGAGACAGGAGAAGAACTGATGCTTTTGAATTATAATGCTGGAGTCCATTATTAAATACACTATGGACTGCCAAATAACCAATGGATCTGTCCTAGAAGTACAATCAGAGTGCTCCTTAGAAGCAAGGATGGCTAGGATGCATCTTATGTATTTTGGACATGTAGTCAGGAGGGACCAATCCCTGGAGAAGGACATCATGTTTGGGAGAGTGGCAGATCAACAAAAAAATAAAGGAAGACCCTCCACTAGATGGATTGACACAGTGTCTGCAACAATGGGCTAAAACATAAATAAGATTGTGTGCCTGGCACAGAATCGGGGAGTGTTTTGTTCTTCCGTATATCGGTTTGCTATGAGTCGGACCTGACATGATGGCACCTTACAACAACAACAACAACAACAAGGAAAGAAATGGGAGGGGGCGTGACTTCAAGAAACCCTGTAAGCTTTAAGAGTATTAAACAGAACTCACACAGCACTTCAATGATATTAATGTATCAAAAGCATATGGATAACATTTTCTCTATATTGCGCATGTATTTTAAGATCAAAATGAAAAATGCCTTGGGCATAACACATTTTGTTTCTATTTTGAATTTAAAAACAACTGTGCCTATCATGCAGATTTTGGGTAAAGATGTAAAAAAGCAAAATGCAGTTAATGGCCAAATCAGGAGCAGAACCCCACTCTACCCAAACCTCCTAACCCTTATTTTTCTCATTTAATTTGTTGAGACATCAAATTCCTATAAAGATTAAACAGTCCTGACCCTCAGCAGGCTCATTTAGAAATAGCACTAACCTTCCAGGCATGTGGTGAAAGTGGAGGGAATATTTATAGAATGCTTTTGCAACCTAACATGCAATACTGATGGCGAATATAATCACAAACTTCTTTCTCCGATAATTTAAACCAGTGTTAGCAGGGCGCCGAGATCTGAAAATGCAATATGTCACTTTAAAGAAAATAAACCAAAGTGAAAGGCCTTAAGAGGCTAAACCGATTACCTGATCAGTGTTCTCAATTGGGTGCATGGATTGTTCGAGGCTCAGCAGACAGGTTTGAAAATAACACTGACACAAGAATATAGGGCAGAGGCTTCGCAGACGTGTGGTAAAGAGATCACACGTGGGAAGACCCTCCAGCGGTGGCTGGCTTGTGATCAATGGCTGGAGTCCCTGCGTGGCTTGTGAAGCGTCCCCAAGAACTCTAGGGCAGACATCGCCTTGGAAGGGCAGCACACTCGCTACTCAGCCAGGAGGGGGAGAAACCAAGCCTTGCGTCCCTACCATGTGAAAGAGTCACAGTAGCCAGAGCACAAGGCAGGGCGGTGGAAAGCGCTGTGGGTGGAAGCCTGATGGGCTTCCGGTTCCCTGGGGAGGCGCTGAGCACAGAACCGCCCCCCGAGCTGCTGACTCCAGCGGTCTGGGTGAGTCCCGAGAGCGAAAATTTTCAGCACATCTTGAGGTGCTCCCACCGCCACTGGTGCATTGTCACACCTGAAATTCACTCTTCTACCTCCTGTACTTTCTTAAAGATGGCATCTGCATCCATTGAGGCTGTGTCGTAAAGCATGTTAGCTGGCGCAACTAACAGCAAAAATCTGTTGCTCGCGGTTCTGGATGCTGGAATTCCACGACCAGGTCCTGGAGATCGGGTGAGAGCCCAGGGTCCCATTCATAGGCCACACCTTCTCTGTTCTTACAGAGCGGATGGACCAGCAGGATCCCTTGGGCCTCTGTCATAAAGACGCTGCCCAGGTGAGGGCTCCCCCTTCCATACCTAATCACTTCCAGAGGCTCCACGTTGTAACACTTGCTCATTGAGCTTAGGGTCAGGACATGACTGTGTGTGGCGGGGGTGTCAGGCAGACCTCAGACTACGCCAGCCGGGAACAGAGAGTGTTTCCACCTCCTTTTCAGGATCCACCAGTGGTATTTTCTTTGGAGAACTGTAAGTATGCAGCAAGGAAGTCTGCTGGCTCATCATGCGTCCAAGCCACTGCCCGGCAATGACCCGTCCCCCATCTCCTCGTGGCTTGGCTGAGGATGGTGGTAGCCTCCTTGGCCTCTGCACTTTCTTGCAGTCCTGATAACTCTTTTTCATGATTTTAATCTTTCATTGCTGAATCTTCCTTCTCACACGCACCTCACAAAGTTGAGGTGATGACTTTTATAGATACGTGCCTGAGTTTCAGGCAGGTAAGCAATTTAGTTAAGTTTATATATCAGGGATGGGATTTTGATTTGAACAGCATCAGTTTTATATAAAAAATACACAATTAAACTTAGCAAATAAGGGACAATATAAAGAGTAGAAAGAGGAGGGAGGGAACTAGCGGAGGGAAGCGAAGATTGTGGAAGGCAGGATGGGGAGGAGAAACAATGTGGAGGGGTAGAGGGGGAGAGGATAATCTCAATGTAAACAACCCAGCTTCATGAGTACATGGGAAAAGTGGGGGACCATAACCCAAATGTGCATTTGAGTTTTACTACATATTAGCCATTGTTGTTGTTGTTATTAGATGCCATTGAGTGGGTATCCGACCCATAGCAACCCTACGTACAACAGGCGAAACACTACTGTCAGTGCTTCTTTGCCATTCATAGGGTTTTCAATGGCAGACTGATTTTTGGGAGTGGGTTGCCAGGTCCGTCTCCCAAGCCTACAGCACCTGGTGTTCCCTGGTGGTCTCCCATCCAAGTACTAACCAGTCCCAGCCCTGCTTAGCTTCCGAGATCTGATGGGATAGAATATCACAGGGCTGCGGCTGCTGGCTCATATTAGCCATAAGGCTGTGTGAACCTTGTGGGTTGATGAACACGTAGCCAGAAGTGATGTAGCGGATGCATAATGGAAAAAGCCAATGCTGTATTACTCTGTACCCCATCATTGCTTACTAATAAAGGGAAAAAAAAAGAATCCACATCAGTTTGACCTAAAGGCCATTGTTCATGACCCTGGATCTGTATTCATGCTGTTGCTTAGATTTACACACTTATTTGATGGCCCCACTGACGTAGGGAGCCCTAGAGTCAGACAGCTGCCCCATGTTTTGAGTTCCTGTCTTGGTGCTGGGCACGGGACCCATGCTTATTCATTCAACATGGGTCTCTGAGCTCCTCCTCTGTGCCACACGCTGCCTCAGAGGCAGCAGCACACTCCTGAACAGATGGGAGGGCGAGGAAAACCACCTGCATTCTCTGCTTGTTGTTGTTGTTAGGTGCTGTCAAGTCGAGATTTGACTCATAGCGACCCTCATAGGGTTTTCAATGGCTGCCTGTTTCGGGATTGCCTGGGGAGTGGATTGCCAGGTCCTTCTCCCATTTTTGCGGTGCTGGAAATCGAACTCGGGACCTCAGAGACTGCAGCGCAGCGCTCTACTAACTGAGCTAAATCCCAGCCCATTCTCTGCTAGCGGAGAGAATAATCACAGCCATAATAGGAAAGTCAGAAGTCACGTTGGAAAATGGACAGTGTAGGGGCAGAAGTTAGGGCGGGAGGAGAGGCTCCAGTGGAGAACGATGGGGGACTTTTTCTTTTATTCTCAGAGGAGATGTTTTTCTAACAGGAGAGCCCTTTTGTAACTCCGTGGATTAAAGACACACCCAGGCCTGGTTCCAGGCCATGGCTCCCCCACCCCCTGAGAATGCAGCGTGAAACTTCTCTCCTCTCACGTTCAGTGATTTCTTCCAGATTTTCTATTTCTCTCTTTATCTTCTTGTTACACACCAAGTGTTACTTTTAAAATGTTCCATACTTCCACTAGTTTCCTCTTTCATATGCCCAGCGTTCCACCAAATGTCTCCTTTTCTCATACCGTCTTCACACGCCTTTTATCCCAAACCATCTTGCTATTCTTTCCTGGAACAGCCTAGGTCTCAACACGGCATTGCTGGATCAATGGCAGTTTTTACCTCCTGGCTCTGCTAGTCAGCTTCCTTGTCTTTGCTTTTCCTACACGTGAGCAGCCCCCACTTTTTCATGCAAGTTTCTCTGAGCACCCTCTTGGCACCCTTCCACCCTCCCGGGCCTTCCAAGCCTGATGATTCAATCACAAGAGATAACTCTCTCTCTCTCTCTCTCTCTCTCTCTCTCTCTCCCTCCCTCCCTCCCTCTCTCTCTTTCTTTCTTTCTTTCTTTCTTTCTTTCTTTCTTTCTTTCTTTCTTTCAGGGTACTGGGGGTTGAACCCAGGGTCTCGAACTTGCATGTTCTGCAAGTGCTGGACCACTGAGCTGCACCCACAGCCCTTTTTTTTTTTTTTTTTTTACTTTTTGAGACAAGGTCTTGCTAAGTTACACAGACTGTCTCTGGTCTCGAACTTGTGATCCTCCTGCCTCCGCTTCCCAAGCTGCTGGGATTATAGGCATGCGCCACCGCTCCCGGCCCTAAGAGATAACTCACTTTCATCCGATGCCTTAATTTATGCCCCAGATGGCATCCCTCAGGGACGGATCTTGGTGTCCATAAGACTGTTGGGTAGAAGTGAGTCTTCGTACTGGAAGCGTGGTTTCATGTGTGCTTTTGTGGTCTGCACAGTCTTCACCACTCCCAGTTGTTCCCTCTGTGTGCTGGGTCATGTGCAGAATCCCCACTCAAGGGGCCTTCCCTGGCAACTGGTGTCGAAATAATTCAGCCTGGTGTCTTTTCCCCTTTCTGTTGCTATAACTGAATACCACAGACTGGCTAACTTATGAAGAGTAAAGGTTGCTTCTGCTCATGGCTGTGGAGGTGGGGAGGTCTGAGGTCCAGGCCTGCCTTTCTTTTCTTTTCTTTCCCTCCCTCCCACCCTTCCTCCCTCCCTCCCTCCTTCCCTCCTTCCCTCCCTCCCTCCCTTCCTTCCTTCTTTCCTTCCTTCCTTCCTTCCTTGTGATACTGGGGATTTGAACCTGGGGTCTCACACATGCTTTTTGCAAGCACTCAACCCTTGAGATGCACCCCCAGGCCATTTTTTACTTTGTATTTTGAGACAGAGTTTCACTAAATTATGCAGGCTACCTCTGGTTTCGAACTTTCAATCCTTCTGCCTCTGCCTCCCGAGTCGCTGGGATTACAGGCATGTGCTGCTATGCACGGCAGCTTTTTAATTGACACATAATATCCATATGTCTTTGTTGTTTTTAGGTGCCATTGAGTCAGTGTCCGACTCATAGCGACCCTACATACAACGGGCGAAACAGTAGTGTTACTGCTTCTCTGCTATTCGTAGGGTTTTCAATGGCAAATTATTTTTTGGGAGTGGGTTGCCGGGTCCTTCTCCCAAGCCTATAGCACCTGGTGTTCCCAGGTGGTCTCCCATCCAAGTACTAACCAGGTCTGACCCTCCTTAGCTTCTGCGATCTGACAGGATCAGACACCACAGTGGTATGGCTGCAGGCTATACATCTTTAAGGGGTGTGTTATCACACACACACACACACACACACACACACACACACAGAGTGTGCAATAACCAAATCTGGGTAATAAACATTTCCTTCTCTTCAGCCGTTAATCCTTTTATGTGTTGGAATTTTACACTCTTCTAGGCCTTCTGAAATACACCATAGGTTGTTTTAACCCATAGTTGTCAGCAGGGACTCTGCATGGCCTGCAGCGATACAGGACCTCACCTGACATGAAGGGCACAGACGAGAGACAGACACCCTGCTTTTTATAACAGAGCCACGCTCTGGACAACCCATTAATCTGTTAGTCCATTAATTTGTTAATCCCTACATGGACAACCCATTCATCAGGGCAGAGCCTCCATGCCCACTCGCCTCTCACAGGTCCCACCTCATCCCACCGCTTGAGACTCACAGTGGGGCTAAATTTCCACACAAGTTTTGGCAGCGATTCAAGCCATAGCATCTAGTTTGCAGTAGCTACCTCTATCCTTGTTGAGTGGGTGAACAGCCCCCAGGCCTTGGTAATGTGACAACATGGCCAGAAAGGGTAGCTACACCACACATAGAATTTTTATATTAAAGCTTCACTCACTGGCCTGGAAATGGCCGGGCTTTATGCAGCTGCTCCAGGCACACTGAACGGGGTCTGCAGGAGGCGAGAACCCTTTGCCCATGAAGCTGAGCCCCAGAAGAGGAGGAACTCAGCAAGCTCCTGACCTATCAGTGAGGACCCATCAGTGGCCCTCAAAGGCGTAGATGGAAGCCCAGTCACGTCCATTGGTTTGGGTGGAGGTTGGGTAGGCAGGAGGCGGCGCAGGGAGTCATTGTGAGGTGAGCATCCAATTCCCAAAGGAGTTAGCTCAGGGACACTGGAGAAACCCTTGCTGTTTAGGTCCAGGCATGACACCCTGCCCCGGGATTTCCCACCTGTCTGAGAGGGTCCAAACACAGCTAAGTGACGGACAGTGAAAGGGGCCTTCCATTGCACCCACGGGATGTGGCATTGAGTTCTTAACAGCATTCTATATAAGGGCACAGTGTGGTATATAAGTAAAGAAATCAGCAATATGAGCAGCAGTTTTTAGGAAACACTAATAACGTAACTGGGCTGGGATTTAGCTCAGTTGGTAGAGAGCTGCGCTGCCCTGCAGTCTCTGAGGTCCCAAGTTCAATTCCCAGCACTGCAAAAATGGGAGAAGGACCTGGCAATCCACTCCCAAGGCAATCCCAAAACAATCAGCCATTAAAAACCCTAGGAGGGTTGCTATGAGTTGGATACCGACTCGACGGCACCTAACAACAACAACAAATAACGTAACTGGGGCTGGGATTTAGCTCAGTTGGTAGAGCACCATTCTGCAGTCTCTGAAATCCCAGGTTCAATTCCCAGCACCACAAAAATGGGAGAAACACGTGGCAATCCACTCCCGAGGCAATCCCGAAACAATCAGCCACTGAAAACCAAGTGAAGGTCTTTGTGAGTCGGACACGACTCAACAGCACCTAACAACAACAATAATGTAAGTGGAACTTACAATTCCACCATTTAACCCGAGAGGGGCCTCGCTGTGTTCACCTGCTGTGTTCACGCAGGTGAACACTGAAATGGATATCAACAGATGAATAAGCTGGAAGCCCCGAAACACAATCATTTTCACAGCTGTCGGGCTTCCCGGCTGGCTATATCAAGCCAGTGCGGAATTTCCCACTCTGGAGGACTAACGAAAATCAAAAAGCCCCTCTATGGAGGTGGGGGAGCTCTTCTATATAATATCTTTCTTCTCCCTTTCCACAAAGTTATCTACTTTTCTAATGGGCTAAAACAGTGAGGGTGTGACTTGAATGACAGGTGGGCTCCTGCGCTGTGAAAATTGTTTTTCAGAGGGTCATGAACTTCAGTGGCTCTGAATGAAGGATGAAACCTAGTTACAAAGAAGTGAAGTTTGCTAATAAGAGAGAGCTGGGTGGGCAGCCTCGAGGGCTCAGCAGCATGGGAGGAAGGAGTGTCCCGAACCCTCAACACAAAGATGCCAGTTAAGGAAACACCTCTGCACCAGGGTCTCTTCACTGATGGAAACCCAGAATAAGCAGGGCAGTGGGGAAGGAAGTCAAAAAACTCAACACACAGAGAAAGGCTCCCCCCCCCCCCCAGAAAAAGCCAGCACAGTGGCAAATATCCTTTGACAGCAGCTGCTGAGAGTGATGGGACTCAGAAGAAAGGAGGAGTCAGCGATAATCACACAGCACTGAAGGATGTGCGCCTCGGAGCTTTGAGGGGAGTGTTCTACTCCACACCAGGAGTACAATCCATCTTAAAGGCAGGAGGCATCTTATCAGTGGGCCGAGGTGAGAGCCCCACGGGCTGTCTTGTGTTTTGTCAACAGGGAAAAGATCCATACTTGGGAAGATACCTTTCCTAAGTTATTTAACAAGTGGCTGCCATTCATATCAGCTTTGGAGGGACAGAAATTGCTCTGATTCATGTGTTAGTTTAAGAAATATTAAGATCCTGCCCTGTAATGTGCTGCCTGCAGCTGTGCCACTGTGGTGTCCGATCCCATCAGATCTTGGAAGCTAAGCAGGGTTGGGCCTGGTTAGTCCTTGGATG
Source organism: Pedetes capensis (assembly GCA_007922755.1). Lineage (NCBI taxonomy): Eukaryota > Metazoa > Chordata > Mammalia > Rodentia > Pedetidae > Pedetes > Pedetes capensis. Next base: position 34,802 of record VMDO01009533.1, on the reverse strand, counting down.
GGAGACCACCTGGGAACACCAGGTGCTGTAGGCTTGGGAGATGGATCTGGCAACCCACTCCCAAAAATTAATCACCATTGAAAACCCTATGGATAGCAGAGAAGCACTGACAATGGTGTTTTCGTTTATTGTACGTAGAGTCGCCGTGAGTCACACACTGATTTGATGGCACCTAACGACAACAACAAGCATAAAACCATGGATGTTCAGACTCACAATTCAAAGACACATCACATTTCAGTAAGTACAGGTTAATGTATTTCTAAGTTGAAGCAAAGGAAAACAGCCAAATTAATTTTCTGCAACTTTCAAAACTTATAATGGACATTTGTATGCTCTTTCTCTTCTGATGGATCTAGAAATGCTAGCCTGTGATACCTTTCTTTTAGATGAATCTAGAAGGGTTAACCTGCAGGGGTTAGTCCATGATGCAGCAAATGCAACTTTAGTGGAATCCTTTGTGAAACTCCCATACAAATGGCAAATCTTTCCCTGGCACTTCCTACATGCTGGGCAGTACTCTGAGGGCTGTAGACATTTTGGTTAGCTTCACCTTGGCAATAACACTATGAGATTAAAGGGTACCATGAATACCCTCATTTTACAGGTGAGGAAATCAAAACAGAGAGCGGCTAAGTAATTTGCCCAAGGTCACGTGTCTAATGCATGGGAGGACTAGGATCTAAACCTAGACAAATTGGTGTGGAAATACATGTGGTTAACTGCCATATGTTAAGTCTGTCAAGATTGTACTGAGTCTTTTAATTATAGTGTTTACACACACACACACAAAGGGGGAGAGGAGAGAGAAAGAGAGAAGGAGTCGTACATCATTTAAGAAATGCTGATTTTGTCTGGGGCTTAATTGTTGGATTCTACAGTGACATTCTTATGGAATGACCCAAGGTATGAGCCAGGCATGAGGATGAAGCCACTGCATTACCAGAGGACAGCAGGATATTCCATCACTTGGGAGAAGCTGGAAACAGAGGGGTTATGAAAGGGAATGGAGAGTGTCCAAAGAAATCACACTGGCCTCAGTTTTAGTTCAGGCTTAAAATGAATGTCCCAAAGCCTTAGTCACATGTAGGGAATCTCAGTAGGACCCAGACGGCTTCATCTTGCTGTCCAAGTAGCCTGACTTTAACCCAATAGCCACAGTTCAAGGATGCTTCATCTTTGCACCTGCCACAAGATACTGTGACTACGAGGAACTGTAAAGACTGAGCTAAGACTTGTCCTGGGACACCGGCATTTCCATTTGCTGAAGACCATGGTAGATGGGGGGGCTTGGATTTAGCTCAGTTGGTAGAGTGCTGCTCTGCAGTCTCTGAGGTCCTGGGTTCGATTCCCAGCACCGCAAAAATGGGAGAAGGACTTGGCAATCCACTCCCAAGGCAATCCCAAAATAGTCAGCCATTGAAAACCCTATGAGGGTCGCTATGAGTCGGACACGACTCGACGGCACCTAACAACAAGACTTGCCCTGGGACACCACCATTTCCATTCGCTGAAGACCATGGTAGATGGTACTCTTGCCCCATGCTCTCTAACAGATTCACAGGGTGGGCCTACCACACCAAATCAGCAAAACAAGGGCGGCCACCGCCCATATTAAAGAGCTCAGTACAACAGCCACTGAACAGGGGGATTTTACAAAACCCTACTTAGGAAAAGTGGAAAAATAAGAAAGCAAGAAATGCCAGTCTGCAGTTCTGATGGAAGCCAAAAGAAGTTACATAAGTAAAGACAAAATAACCCCAAATTGGGGCTGGGATTTAGCTCAGTGGGTAGAGCACTGCGCTGCAGTCTCTGAGGCCCGGAGTTCAATTCCCAGCACCGCAAAAATGGGAGAAGGGCCTGGCAATCCACTCCCAAGGCAATCCCGAAGCACTCAGCCATTGAAAACCCTGTGAGGGTTGCTATGAGTCGGATACCGACTCGACGGCACCTAACAACAACAACAACAACAACAACAAACCCCAAATCACTCAGTAAATAATATGCTTTTACAGGCAACAATAAGATGTGTTATAAAAATCAAGATCTGCTTGGTTTTGGTTCAATTAAGAAAAAGAGGCTTAACGAAACTTGTAATTATAAGTAGAAGATTTCACTAAGAAAGGTATTACTTTAGTTGACTTGGCACGAGAGAGAACTTCACAGTTACATGAATTTAGCAAGTGCCTCAAATGAGCTGTGAAATCAATTCTCTTCCTGCATGTGGAAGGGTATTTTCCTGGTACCTTTGCTGTGCTTTCACCTAGCTTATTTTATTTCACAGTTCACCCCTTCACAAAGAAAGATGAGATTCAGCTTTATTCTCCATACAAATGCAAATCATTTCCTGATTCACAAAACAATTGTAAAAAAGAAATAGAACAATGTTAATGAAAGACACAGATATTTATTTTTCTAGTGCTCGTTAACTGCTAATTTACTCATTCATTCATCCATCCATTCATTCTCAGGTTATAGGTAAAACAACTACAAATCAAGGACATTGAAATTCTTATATGTATTTCTTTTCAGTTATTGTTGTTGTTAGGTGTTGTCGAGTCAGTGTCCGACTCATATAGAGACCCTATGTACAAGAGGTGAAACACTATTGTCAGTGCTTCTCTACTATTTGTATGGTTTTCAATAGCAGATTGATTTTTGGGAGTGAGTCGCCGGGTCCTTCTCCCAAGCCTACAGCACCTGGTGTTCCCAGATGGTCTCCCATCCAACCACTAACTTGGCCTGACCCTGTTTAGCTTCTAAGATCTGAGGGAATCCAACACCACAATGGTATGGCTGCAGGCTTTTTTTTTTTCTTTCAATACTAGTGGTTACATCCAGGGCCTCATGCATACTTTGCAAGTGCTATACCACTGGGCACTACCTCCAGCCCATTTTTATTTATTATTATGAGACATGCTCTAAGTTACATAGGTTTCCTCTGGCCTCAAATTTGAGATCCTCTTGCCGCAGCCTCCTAAATTGCTGGGATTACAGGCATGCACCAAGTCACCTGCCTTAGTATGCATTTTTAAATATATCTTTTGCTTTACCTTGGCATCATGGCCATTTGATCTAAACTTCCTACCTGACATTTTGAGTAAAATAGATTGTATTGCTTCTAAGGTAATTTGCAGAAAAGTGATATGGACTAAATGTTTATAAAGGAAGAACCCTTTTCCAGAACAAAATAATTTATGAGGTGCATTTTGGAGGCCTCAAAATGCACCTCCATCAACAAGCAGTTAGATAATAAATTAATCTCTTTGGCTATTTAAAGAACATTAAAATGCCTGACGTTGAATTCTGAGACGCAGTACTCAATTTCCATTGCTGTGCACAACAGAGATTCTAGAAGCTATTGCATTTTGTAGCCAGTAGTTCCTGAAAATGGGAGAAGGGCCTGGCAATCCACTCCCAAGGCAATCCCGAAAGAGTCAGCCATTGAAAACCCTATGAGTGTTGCTATGAGTCGGACTCAACTCGACGGCACCTAACAACAACAACAACAAGTTCCTGAAAAAGTTCTATCTTGGATAGGTGGCATGACATAAAACCATTGGGCTCATCATTTATTTCAAAGTATTTAAGTTTTTAAAAAAGAGAGACAGCTGATCTCCATGTTAGGGATGTCCTAGCACAGGAAGGGGGCTGGGATTTAGCTCAGTTGGTAGAGCGCTGCGCTGCAGTCTCTGAGGTCCTGAGTTCAATTCCCAGCACCGCAAAAATGGGAGAAGGACCTGGCAATCCACTCTCAAGGCAATCCTGAAACAGTCAGCCATTGAAAACCCTATGAGGGTTGCTATGAGTCGGATACGGACTTGACGGCACCTAACAACAACAACAACAGCACAGGAAGAGAGTAACGACATCTAAGATTTCTAATTTCAAATCAAATGTTTGATAAAGGGGATTTTAGAAATCATTATAAACACATCAGTTATTTAGACAATAAGATTTGAAAGTTTTTACAATAAATGGCCCCACTTGTTATTGACATAAGAAATTGCTTTTCTCCTCCAATTCTTTCACATACTTCATACGCATCAGTGCATCAGCTCCGAAAGCAGCAAATATCAATTTATGTCCAGCTAATGAGCTTAAAGACACACAAGAATTATTGGCATATTTCCCTTATAACACCTAGATCAGTGCCTCAACCGTGGTTGATGTTATATTTAATACAGGATTAGTTCACTCTTTTATGGCTGCACCTGGCCCATAGCAGAGTCGGCAGAAAATAGCATGGAGGCCAGGTCTGGCCAGCTGCCAGTATGTATAAGGACCTGGGTTTCTATGTTTTCATTGGATTATAAAATACAAAAAGATGGTGAAAAATGCAACAGAGACTAGATACAGCCTGTTGTTGTTAGGTGTTGTCCAGTTGGGTCTGACTCACAGCCACCCTATGAACAACAGAATGAAGCATGCCCTGGCACTGTGCCATGCACACCATCTTTTTCATGTTTAAGCTCATTGTTGTAGCCACAGGGTCAATCCATCTAGTTGAAGCTCTTCCTTTTTTTGTTGATCTACCACTCTCCCAAACATGATGTCCTTCTCTAGGGACTGGTCCCTCCTGACAATATGTCCAAAATACATAAGACACAGTCTAGCCATCCTTGCTTCCAAGGAGCACTCTGGTTGCACTTCTTCTAGGACAGATCTATTGGTTCTTTTAACAGTCCATGGTATATTCATTTTTTGCCAGCACCATAATTCAAAAGCATTGATTCTCCTGTCTCCCTTATTCAATGTCCATCTTTCACAAATATATGATGCAACTAGAAATACCATGGCATGAGTTGGGCGCACTTTTGTCCTATGTGACATCTTTACTTTTCAACACTTTAAAGAGGTCTCTTGCAACAGCTTTTCCCAATTTAGTGGGTCTTTTGCTTTCTTGACTGCTGTTTCCATGAGTGTTGATTGTAGAACCAAGTAAGGCAAAATCTTGGACAATCTCAATCTTTTCTTCATTATCCATGAAGTTGTTGTTTACTGACCCAGTGGTAAGTATTTGTTGTGTTCTTGATGTTGAGGTACAATTTTATACTGAAGGCTGTGTTCTTTGATCTTCATCAGATGTTTCAAATCCTCTTTATTTTCAGAAAGTGGAGCGGTGTCATCTGCACAATGCAGGTTGTTAGTGAGTCTTCCTCCAATTCTGATGTCATGTTTTTTGTCATAAAGTCCAGCTTCTTGGATTATTTGCTCAGCATAGAGATTGAAGAGGTATGGTAAGAGAATAAAACTCTGATGCACACCTTTCCTGACTTTGAATGAAGCAGTGTTTCCTTGTTCTGTTTGAACAACTGCCTCCTGGTCCACAGATTTCTCATGAGTACCATTAAGTGCTCTGGTATTTCCATTATTTGCAATATCATCCATAATTTGTTGTGATCCACATAGTCAAATACCTTTGCATAGTTAATAAAACATAGATATCTATCTTTCTGGTAGTCTCTACTTTTGACTAATATCCGTCCAACATCAGCAATCATGTCCCTGGTTCCACATCCTCTTGTGAATCTGGCTTGATTTTCTGGCAGCTCCCTGTCTATATACTGCTGCAGTTGCTTTTTAATGATCTTTAGCAAAATTTTGCTTGTGTGTGATATTAATGATACTATTTGATAATTTCCACATTCAGTTGGATCCCCTTTCTTGGAAATAAGTACAAATATGCATCTCTTCCAGTTAATTGGCCAGATAGCTGTTTTCCAAATCTCTTGGCATCAACAAGTTAGCACCTCCGGTGCTGCATCTGTTTGTTGAAACATCTCTGTTGGTATTCTGTCAATTCCTAAAGCCTTGTGTTTTGCCAATTCCTTCAAGGCAGCTTCCATTTTGTCCTTTGGAACCATTGGTTCATTATCATATGCAACCTTTTGAAATGGTTGATCATCCACCAATTCTCTATGGTATAATGACTCTGTATATTCCTTCCAGGGTGAAATTTAATAGCTTAAAAAAAGCACTTTCTTATACTCTTGGATGAAGTCAATTGGGTTTTAAGGCGTACACAGGAGAAGGAAGGGTGCTTGACTGCTACATGAGGTATGGGGACTCAGCTGGGAAGACTCTAGGCCTCTCTTGACTCTACACCTGGGGCCAGTTCATCAGGGGAATGTTCTCTCTCCTGTGTGGCCAGTGCTGGCTGTGGGTACCCATCAACCTAGCTGCCCTTCAGAGCCCCTTCTCTGGCCGCTCCAGGTCCCCTGAGCTTCCTTACAGCCTGGGGATCTCAGTGGAACTTTTCACATGATGACTCCAGATTCCAAATGTGAGGGAGAGATCCTGAAAACAAGGCAGGAAGTACATCACCAACTCTGATCTCCCTTTGGAAGTTAGCAGAACAACCCCCGCCATGTCCTAATGCCTATAAGTAGGTAACAAAGGAGGAAAGTAGACCCTGCCTCTTAATGGGAGGTGTGTTGAAGATTTCACAACAGGCCAGTCTATAGATCTGCCCTTTTCTAAATGTGTCACATCCTTTCTTGATTCAGGACCTTGTATACCTCTTGCTTTCACATGAACTATCCTTCCTTTATTTTTTTACCCAGCTAACTTTATACATTCCTCAAGACCCAGCTGTCATGTGGCCACTTCTGCAAAGCTTTTCCTCTTGTGTTCTTCCTCAGAGAACTTAAAAGCAGAGATAAGATACATATGAAAGGATTATTAACAATTTAAGGCAAAAAATGATAAATATTGACCAACATTTCTAAAAGCTTGTCTTAGAGAAAATTTGCCCCTTGAGAAATGGGCGCACAAGTACACTGTATCATCTTCCCTTTTTTAGTGTTTGTGAGGTTATAACAGGTTAAACAAAGAGGGGAGCAGAAAGCTTTGCTCCTGATCACCCTGATATTAGGTCTGGAAGTGCCTTAGGACTCAGCTCCAGTGGCACAGGGGTAGGCAATGGAGAAGGCAAATGTCTGGAACTTCTGAAGGTGAGCTGAAATAATTACAACCCTTTTGTCTAGGAGCAGGACTCCGAATAGGTTGAGATCTGACCCAAGAACATTTGCAGTCTCTGCAGATCCTTCTCAGATGGCTCTATCATAAGCCAGAGAAAGATTTGAACAACGGATAGATCAGTTTCCAGGACAAAGTTTTAAAGGAAAGAATGTGTGAATATATTTGGACTGAGTAATCCTTGAGGATTCATGGATAATTTGAGCTTCAAGAGAGAAATGATGTGAATTGCATTACACCAATCCTTAATTACTCAATTTGCACTTATGAAAAGAGAAAGCTTTAAAATCGTATTCTTTATCCATTTAATTTCCCTCACTTAATGATTTGAACTGATTATGCATTCTCTTCAACTCTGGAAAATGGAAAACAAAGTCTAGAAAAGTGGATCAAAAGTTAGTTCTTAGAGAATGATACCAATAAGATGGTAGAATAGGAGCCCCAAACTCTCCTTCCCCCCATGAACACATTGATTTAGCAAAACACACTGATCCATTCTCTTCATGAGAAATACAGGAATTAGTTGAGTGCTCCTCCACCCTGGGTTAGTGGAAAAACAGCCAGGTTCCAAAAACAGTAAGAAAATTTGAAATACCCTCTCACTGTAATCCCCACTTCCGGTGTAGTCCCATTCAGGCAGGAGAAAATTCTCCACTCAGCCTATCCTTAAGGAGGAAATAGTTGAACCACATATCTAACATCTCAAGTTCTTTGGATGCTGCCCACGGAACTGTCTTCTGTCTGACCTGTCCCAGAGCAGTAATGACACTCAGCTCTTGCTAGATGACTAGGGGATACTGAGAATTAATCAGATGATTAGAACTAGTGCCTGGGCAATCACTATGACCCCTCTGCCTTGTTCAACAGAGTGTGGGAAAAAACTCCTGCTCCTGCTGCTACCACAGAGGGGAAGAGTTGTATCATGCACCAAACATTCTATCTTTTTCCAGGAGTTGAACAAAGGGCTGGTTCTGTCTCACCTATCTCAGAGGACTGATGCCACCTGTGTATTCCAGATGCTTAGGGTCACTGAGGACAAAGAAAGTGGATAGAGCTAGCATATAGTCACTTGCTATGTTTCCTCTCTCAATCCCAGTGCGGGGCTAGTGGGAGAAAAGCTACACCTTCTGAATGAAGAGGGAAATAATTGGAACATGAATCCAACATTTTAACTCCTCCAAGTTATACATGATAGACTGACGCTTGTCTCTCCTGGCTCAGAGTGCTAATGGGATCCAGGATGCTATAGACATTTGTCCTATAAGAGCAAAGACACAGTTTGGGCTAGCATGGAGGTTTGAGAGGTCCACAGAAGTGATGACGTGGTTGAATGGTGAAGGTCTTCTCCAATATGAGGTCAATCTGTGAATACTAGGAGACGTGGAGTGTTCTTCTAATGCATAGAGAGCAACACAAAGAGTCACAGAAATTAAAGACACAGGAGAACATGAGCCAAACAAAGAAATAAGATAAAATTCCAGAAATTGGCCCTAATGCAACAGAGATATATGAGTTACCTGACTGAGATAACTCTCATAATGATGCTTAATGAGCTTAGATGAAGAGTGAGTGAATAAAATTAAAATTTCAAATGAAGTATTTTTTGAAAGAACCAACCAGAAATCTTAGAGCTAAAGAATACACTAATTGAACTAAAGTCTAATTGAGCAATTCAATCACAGATTAGACTATATAGAAGAAAAAATCAGCAAGTCCAATGACAGGCTACTTGAAATTATTCAGACAGAAGAACAAAGCGGAAAAAATACTGAAAAAGAGTGAATAAAGCTTTAGGGATTATTGTTGTTGTTGTTGTTAGGTGCCGTCGAGTCAGTATCCGACTCATAGCGACCCTCATAGGGTTTTCAATGGCTGACTGTTTCAGGATTGCCTTGGGAGTGGATTGCCAGGCCCTTCTCCCATTTTTGCAGTGCTGGGAATTGAATTTGGGACCTCAAAGACTGCAGCGCACCTCTCTACCAACTGAGCTAAATCCCAGCCCGCCTTAGGGATTATTAGACACCATCAAAAAGATCCTTTTTGGGAGTCCTAGAAGAAGAGAGAAAAGACCAGAAAACTTTTTTTTTTTAATGGTATTGGAGGTTGAACCCAGGGCCTCACACTTGCATGCTCTGCAAGTGCTGGAGCACTGAGCAGCACCCCCAGCCCATTTTTTCAGTTTTTGAGACAGGGTCTTGCTAAGGTACAGAGACTGCCTCTGGTCTCGAAATTGAGATCCTCCTGCCTCCACCTCCCCAGCTGCTGGGATTACAGGCGTGCACCACCGTGCCCGGCTCTGAAAGCTTATTCAAGGAAATAATGCCAGCAAATGCCCCTTAACAGGGCATTTTAACAGGGCATTTGGAAGTGGATATCCAAGTCCATGAGTTCTAAAGGACTCCAAATAAGTATTAAGAAGAAAAAAAGTCCACACAAGACATCATAATTAAGTTGTCAAACGTCAAACATAGCATTGTATAAGCATCGAAAGAAAAGCAACCTTTCATCTCACATAAAGGGAATATCTCTTAGGCTCTCAGTGGATTTTCCAGCAGAAACCTTTTTGGCCAGAAAGGAGTGAGATCATAAATTCAAAGTGCAGAAAGAGAAAAAAAACCCTGCCAATCAAGAATATTTTACTCAACAAAACTGTCCTTCAGAGGGTTTCCCAGACCAACCATGGCTAAAGGAGTTCATTACCACTGTTGTTGTTATTGTTAGGTGCCCTCAAGTTGGTGCCTGACTCATAGTGACCCCACTTACAACAGGTGAAACTCTATTGTTGGCACTTCTCTGCTATTCATAGGATTTTCAAAGGCTGATTTTTTTGGGGGGAGTGGGTTGCCAGGTCCTTCTCCCTAGCCTATAGCACCTGGTGTTCCCAGGTGGTCTCCTATCCAAGAACTAATCAGGCCCAACCCTGTTTAGCTTCTGAGATATGATGGGATTGGAAGGCACAGTGGATAACTATTAGGCCTGCTTTACAGAATATGCTAAAGGAGTTTTTTAAATTCAAATGAAAAGATGCTAGAAAGAAACAAAGTATATCAAAGTTAGCACTTATTGGCAAAGGTCAATGTACAGACAAACACAAAATACTATAATACTGCAATGGTGTTGTATAAATCACTTTCAATTGTAGCATCAGATTAAAATACAGCACTGTTGCAAATAATTATAACTACAAAATGTAGTAAATGGTGACATCAATAATGAAGTGTAGGAGGGAAGAAGAGTGTAGTTTTTGTGCGCAACTGAAACCAAGTTGTTATCAGCTTAAAATGGGCACTTCTAGCTATTTTATGATGCTGTTTTCTGATGTTATCAAAAAGATATGTTATCAAAAAGATAACATTTATAGAATGTGCACAAAAGAAGAAAGAAAAAAACCAAAGCATATTACTACAAAAATCAACAAATCACACTTGAAGATAGTAAGAAAAGGGTAAAACAAAAACAAGGTAGAGATAAAATAGTAAAATGACAATAATTACTTTAAATATAAATGGATTAAGCTTCTTAATCAAAAGACATGACAAATGAATAGTGAATAAAACCCAACAATAGTCTGTCTGCCAGGTACCCACTTTAGCTCTAAGGACATATACACAGGTTGAAAGTGAAATGATGGGAAAAGATACACGAAAGTGCTAACACAATGAGAGCGAGGGTGACTGTATTTACCTTGGACAGAACAGACTTTAAGTTAGAAACAGGCTCCATAGACACAGAAGGACATTACTTAATGTTGTTGTTAGGTGCCATCGAGTCTGTATCCGACTCATAGCGACCCTCTGTGCAACAGGGGAAACACTATTGTCAGTGCTTCTCTGCTGTTCATAGGGTTTTCAATGGCAGATTGATTTTTGGGAGGGGGTTGCCAGGTCCTTCTCCCAAGCCTACAGCTTCTGGTGTTCCCAGGCGGTCTCCCATCCAAGTACTAACCAGGCCCGACCCTGCTTAGCTTCCGAGATCTGATGGGATCGGATGCCACAGGGCTATGGCTGCAGGCCTACTTAATATTAAAAGGGTCAGTTCACCAAGAAATTATAGCAATTGTAAATACATATATATGAACTGTCAGAGCACCTAAATGTATAAAGCAAACATTGGCAAGACTGCAGGAAGAAGTAGATAGAAATATGGTAATAGTTGTTGTTGTTGTTGTTAGGTGCCGTCGAGTTGGTATCCGACTCATAGCGACCCCCTGCACAACAGGGGAAACACTATTTTCAGCACTTCTCTGCTGTTCATAGGGTTTTCAATGGCAGATTGATTTTTGGGAGGGGGTTGCCAGGTCCTTCTCCCAAGCCTACAGCTTCTGGTGTTCCCAGGCGGTCTCCCATCCAAGTACTAACCAGGCCTGACCCTGCTTAGCTTCCAAGATCTGACGGGATCGGATGCCACAGGGCTACCGCTGCAGGCATGGTAATAGTAGGAGACTTCAATATCACACTTTCAATAATGGGTAAACACCCAGCAGGAAATCAGTTATACAATCTAACTTGAACACAACTATAGAAAAGCTAGATTCATCAAACATAGTTAGAACCCATTGTGAAGAATACACAATCTTCAAAGTACACATGGAGTATCTCCAGGGTAGATCACAAGTTAGGTAAAACAATAAGTCTTTTTTTTTGTTGTTTTGTTTTTTTTAGTACTTGGTAATTGGACCCAGGGTCTCATATATACTTTGCAAGTACTCTGCCACTGGGCTGCACCCCCAGCCCATTTTTGGTTTTTTATTTTGAGTCAGGGTCATGCTAAGGTGTGCAGGCTGTTCCTGATCTTGAATTTGCAATCCTCCTGGTTCTGCCTCCCTAGTTGCTAGGATTACAGACGTGAGCCAGAGTGACCAGCACAACGTCTTAACAAATTTTAGAACATTGAATCATACCAAGTATATTTCCTTTCAAAATGGCATGAAACTGGCAATCAACAATAAAATGAAAACAAAGAAAAATCACAATTATGTCAAAGTTAAATAACACATTTTGAGTAAACAATGGATCAGTGGAGGAAGACCTTAAAAGGAAAATTAGAAGATATCTTTACACAACTGAATGTGGAAATACAATATATAAAACCTATAGAAAACAGCAAAAACATTACCAAGAGGGACATTTATAGTGATGAGTGTTTTCATTAAAAAAAAGAAATACCTCAAGTATACAACTAATAACTAGCTACAACTTACCTCAAGGAATTAGATAAGGAAGAATAAACTCAGCTCAAATTTAGCAAAACCGTGTCTTCCGACTCTGTGTCCCTGGACAGAATGCCTGACACAAACGACTTAGCGGGAGAAGAGGTTTACTCAGCTCATAGCTTCAGGTGTGGTGGAAGGGAGACGCTCCCATCATGGCAGTTGGAAACAGAGTCTGAGCAAAATTAGCCCCAAAGGACACTCCCCCAGTGACCTTCTTCCAACCAGGCCCCACCTTCTGCAGTTCTACCCCCTCCCAATAATCTATTCAAATTTTGAATCTATTGATGGATTGAAGTATCCATTAAGTCAGAAAATTCATGGTCTAATCATCCTAAAATTCACTCCTAGGCACACCCCGGGGCATGCTTTACTAATCTAGCATCTCTCAGTCCAATCAAATTATAATCAAGATTAACCATCACAAGACTAATTAAAAAACAAAGCAGAAATAAGCAACACTGAATGGAAGAATAACAAAGACTTATGAATATAATTAATTTTTTAAAAAGATAAAATCAACAAACCTTTAGCAAGACTAAGAACAAGGAGACAGGACTAAAATAAATAAAATCATCAGTCAGAGTTAATATTGCAGTTGATGTCACAGAAATAAAATGAAACATAACAGAATACTCTGGACAGTTATATGCCAACAAACTGGGTCACTTAGAAGAAAGGCATACATTCCTAGAAACATGCAACCTGTCAAGACCCAATGATAATGAAATAGAAAGTCTGAATAGATCCCTAACAACTAAGAAAATTGATCATTAAGAAAATACCTCCCAGTATATAAGAACCTAGTACCAATGATCTCACTGATGAATTCTACCAAATATTTAAAGAAAAATTAACAAAATATTCTTAAATTCTTCCAAAATATTGAAGAGGACAGAACACTTCCAAATTCATTTTTGAGTCCAGCATCACTCTAGTACCAAAGCCAAAGAAATTTCAAGAAAAGAACGCTAGAGGCCAATCTTCCTGATAAATATCAATGCAAAACCCTCAATAAAACACCAGAAAACTGAATTTAATAGAATAACAAAAGAGTCAGACACCATGACCAAGTAGGATTCGTACCCGGGATGCAAGAATGACTGAACACATGAACATTAATGACAGTACTACCTGACAATAACAAAGTGAAGAGTAAAAAAATCACATCATCATCTCAATAGAAGCAGAAAAACATATCAGATAATTTATCATCCTTTCATAACTCTCAACAAGCATGAATCACTTCTGCATAGTAAAGCTCCACTTCATATATTGAAAAGCAAACATATAACATCATACTCAATGGTGAAAAATTAAAAGCTTTTCCTCTAAGATCAAGAATAAGGCAATGATATCCATTCTTGCCACTTCTATTCAGCACGTTATTGGAAATCTTAGCCATAGCAATTAGATTCTTAAAAATAGATAAAAGACATTTGAATCAGAAAGGAGGAAGTAAAATTGTCCATTTGCAGATTACTTATGTGTAGAAAACCTTTTAGAGCTAACAAATTCATCAACATTGGATAAAATCAGTTGAATTTCTATATGCTAACTACAACTCATGGGCTGGGATTTAGCTCAGTTGGTAGAGTGCTGCTCTGCAGTCTCTGAGGTCCTGAATTTGATTCCCAGCACTGCAAAATGGGAGAAGGACGTGGCAACCCACTCCCAAGGCAATCCCAAAACAGCCATTGAAAACCCTATGAGGGTTACTATGAGTCAGACTCGACTGGACAGCACCTAACAACAACAACAACAACAACAACAACAACAACAACAACGACAACTACAACTCATATGAAAAAGATATTAGGAAAAAATATTCCATTTGCAGCATTATGAAAAAATGCCTAGGAATAAACTAGAATAAGGTGAAAGAATTGTATACTGAAAAATATAAAGCACTGATGAAAGAACTAAAGGAGACACAAAGAAATGGAAAGATATCCAGGGTTCATAGATTATGTTGTTGTTGTTAGGTGCTATTGAGCTGGTGTATGACTCATAGCCACCACAGCACAACAAGGGAAACACTGTTGTCAGTGCATCTCTGCTATTCATAGGGTTTTCAATGGTGGATTGTTTTTTGGGAGTCAATTGCCAGGTCCTTCTCCCAAGCCTACAGCACCTGGTGTTCCCAGGGGTCTAACCATCCAGGTACTAACCAGGGCCGATAGTGCTTAGCTTCCGAGATCTGATGGGATTGGATGCCACAGTGCTAAGGCTTGCAGGCTCATAGATTATAGGACTGAATATTTTTTAACATTCATCCTGCCCCTGACGGTCCACAGATTCAATGCAATTCCTATCAAATCTCAATGACTTCTTTTGAAAAATTTGAAAAGAAAACATTTTCCTAAAATTTATATGACCAAAAATCTAGAATAGTCAAAGTAATCTTGAGTAAGAAAAGCAAAGCGAGAGGCTTTTTTTTTTTTTTTTTTTTTTTTGTGGTCCTGCGGGTTGAACTCAGGGCCTCGTGCTTGCATGTTCTGCAAGTGCTGGATCACTGAGCTGCACCCCCAGCCCATTTTTTTTTCACTTTTTGAGACAAGGTCTTGCTAAGTTATGCTGACTGCCTCTGGTCTCAAACTTGCGATCCTCCTGCCTCTGCCTCCCCAACCGCTGGGATTACAGGTGTGCACCACCGCACCCAACTTCGTGAGGAGCATTTTATATCAGGGACTTAGGCATCTTCAGGTTTCAGTATCTACCAGGGTCCTGGACCCAATACCATGGGGATGAGAGAGGTAACTGCAAGCACCTTTTACAGAAGATGCCACGGTGGAGTGAAGAGGCTGAGGAAGGGCCCAAAGCTCAGTGCTAGAGCTCCATGATTTGAACCCAGGTCCCCCAGCTCCAACTGCTCACACCCTTTTTTCTCACAGTGCTGCCCTGCAGTCTTCAACTCAGGAGCCACAGGGGCCCCACAGTCCGGGAGCAGGGGCTTCTACCAGTGTTTCCTACCCTCAGGCTACAGCTTTGTATCAATGGGGAGGTCCTGAGTCCCCCAGTCCCACACCCAATTTCCCTTTGCCCAGACGAAGTTGCTCTCTGACCCAGAATGCTGCACTCATGACAACTGGTGTCTGACCTTCTCACACATCTCCCCTTGGCACCCCTCAGTTGCATCTTCAGGGCCTAGCACTTTACCCCTAAAAGTAATACAAGGATGGCTGGGAGGGGACCTGGCCTGCGGGGAGCCGGCACTTCGAGGTGCCCATGTGGACCTTGGCCTTCCACCCAGCCCAGGCCAACGCTGCTGCTTCTGCACTTGGGTGGTGCTGCGGGGCTGGCATTTCCTTGCTCTCTAATTGTGTCTTGTGATCTTCCTACCCACTTCTTTAACCTCCTTAAAGGATCATTCACTATTTGGGAAAGAATTTACCTGGTTTTGGGGGGAATTATATTCCCCATCATCAGAATGACAAAATTAGGCAAGCTTATCTCTCTCTCTCTCTCTCTCTCTCTCTCTTTTTCAGTACTGGCGGTGGAACCCAGGGCCACGTGCTTGCATGCTCTGCAAGTGCTGGACCACTGAGCTGCACCCCCAGCCCATTTTTTAAACTTTTTGAAACAGGGTCTCGCTAAATTACGCAGACTGCATCTGGTCTCGAACTTGAGATCCTCCTGCCTCTGCCTCCCAAACTGCTTGGGGTTGTAGGTGTGTGCCACCTCCCCTGCCTGGTGAGGTTCTTTCTTTAGGAAGCAAAGTGGTAGGAGTAACATGCCACAGAGGGTGGAGATTTTTCTAAAACATTTTAGATATGGGATTACCTTCCTGAAAGGAACATGTGTGGTGCATTTGTTCTGTTTCTCCTGGCCCAGGCCTCCTGGAGCCCCAGCTGTTATACTCTTCCACACAGGAATTTTCTCAAGCGCCTGTGAAATCGAAGGGGTTGTTGAAGCTCAGATATCCTGCCCACGGAATGCGGTATTTCTTTGCCCTTCTGTCCAGGGCACCAGCCATGGGCTGCTGAGGCTGCCAGAGATTCTTCATCCACTTTGTCTCATTTCTGATGTTTCTCATTGTTGTAGCCCAAGAAATGGAATAAATGAGCCCACCTGGGATTTCACAGCCTATCAACTGCAGCACAGAGGCCTGAAGCCACCTCCCCGCAAGGGAAGTTCATAAATTGTGGCCCATGGATTTGGCATTTTGTATGCTCAGTGGCCTTTTGTGCTTTTCTTTCCCCATTTATTTATTTTAAAAAAGCACTGAGGTCTGAGGGTGTGGCTCAGTGATGGAGCTCTTGCCTAGCATATGTAAGGCCCTGGGTTTGTTATCCAACACTGCAAAATACAATACAATGCAATAAAATAAAATATAAAAACTTTGAGAACCTAGATCAGGTGCTCTTCTTGACACCCAGGATAAAGAGTGAAGAAAACAGACAAGAATCCTCTTTCCCAGAGCTGACCTTCTAGTGAGGGATGAAAGAAGAGTGGACTGTGGCACGTTAGGTAATGATGGGTGAAATGGGGAAACTAAACAGTGGAAGCAAGAACGGTCAGACTCCGTCATACATATTTCGGGCATGTAGTCAGGAGAGATCAATTCCTAGAGAAAGACATCATGTTCGGGAGAGTGGCAGGTCAATGCAAAAGAGGAAAACCCTCCACCAGATGGATTGACACAGTGTCTGCAGCAATGGGCTTAAACATAAATAAGATCTTGTGCCTGTAACAGAATCGGCAAGTGTTTCCATCTGCTGTACATAGGGTTGCTATGAGTCGGACTTGATTCGATGGCACCTATCAACAACAACAAACAGTGATGGGGACAGGCAGTGCAAAGAGCCAGAGAAATGGTGGCAGTTGTGTTTGAGCAGAGGCTGAGGGAAGGGAAGGAGGAGGCCAGCTAGGTATTTGCAGGCAGAATGTCCTAGGCAGGGGGACAGCCAGGGCAAAGGCTCTGAGGCGCATGGCTGGTGTCCAGAAGAGAAGGGTGGTGCCATGTGAATGGGGTCCAGGGCTGTGGTAGGTCAGGTCACTAACAGAGGCCTGTGCAGGGTCCTGCAGGTAATTCTAACAATGCCAGCTTTGGCTTGGAGTGAGATGGGAAGTTACCAAAGCAATTCAAGCAGAAGAGAACCATGATAATGTATGTTTTAAAAGGATCACTGTGGCTGACACATTGCAAAAAGAATAAAAGAATGAGAGAGAAGAAGCAAACAACAGCAGCAGCAGCAACAACAACCACCACAAAAACAATTTAGAAGACAGTGCAGGCATGCAGGGAGAAGGGCCAGTGGGTGGGTTGGATCCTTGGTGGTGATAGAGGTGGAAAAGTGGTCAAGTTCTCTCTGCAGATTGGGAGGATGGATCCAATAGCGTTTTCTGACATGTGGAATACGGGTTAAGGGGGAATAAGGGACAGTGACCACAAGAGTATTGCTCGCAGCAGCTGGGAGACTGTAGGGAATTATCCAACCCTCATCTCCCCCCCACACCATTGGTAGTCAAGGATATCCCCTTGATTAGCCACGGAATGACATCTGGTTTCACTCTTTATTTGAATGTCACTCCTAAATTGGTTGTACCTAGCCCTTTGCATCCCCCCGCACCCCATTCCCATCTTGAGGCTAGCAAGGCAGTTACCCAAGGGCTATATAAACAAAGCTCACTCTGCATGTGTGGCTGGTGATGGTGGCTGGTGAGGTGGCTAGTGATACTGATGGAAAGCTGCGGCTGCTGATGGTGATGCTGCTGGCTGCTAGCTTCCTGTGGGAACTCTCTCTCCATCTGACCACCGACGAAGAAAGAACTCTCTGGATTTGACCAACAATGTGGAAGCATCTCTCCTAGTGACCACCAAGACCAGGACAACTAGACGGCACTCTCAAGGACTACAAGGAAGCTGAGGACAGTCCCTTTGCCCAGCACCTAGGGACAGAAGCTGAGGACAGTCTCTGGTCCCAGAGCCAGAGGCAGAAGAGCCACAGTTACCTCTGAGGCAGCAGATAGAGCTGCTAACACTCAGTTTGTAACACTAGTTTGGGTTATAGAGAGGCTTTTCCTTTCTCTCCTTGTTGTCTCATGGCATTCCTGAGGGCTGCAGGATTCGACTCCCCTCACCGAAGGGTCCTGAGTGACTTGTGTTTAGATATCTGTGTGCATGGCGGTGCCTCCCACCCGAACATCAGGGCTGGACCAGGAAGTGTTCACCCCACAGGAGACTTGAGCTTCTTTTCTCTGAGATGCAAGAGGGTCTTGTTTGAGAGGTATTCAGGTATCGGAGTAGAGACTGTATGCAGTTGGTGTGAGTTGAGATGTCAGAGAATTCATCTGGGCCAGAGCTACCAGCAGGAAAGGTGTAAAGGGCTAAGGTACAGAGGGGATTACAAGGTAGAGTTTGCTTATGGCTGTGGCGTCGGTTTCCCCAGCACTGAGGACACAGGGAAAAGAGAAGCAGGTAAGAGTCCAAGAGGGACAGGGGGTGGTAGGTGGAAGCTGGAGCAGGACCTCCTGGACACTGGGATTATAAATCAGTTGAAAAAGGAAGATTTGTTTGAGATGAGGTCAAAGATCATCTGCAAACTGAGCAATGAGGCCATGAAGGTGGTCAGTGATCTGGTGCTGTGGTTTGAATGTGAAATGTCCCCCACAGCTCATGTGCTGGAGATGTGGTCCCTGGCACATCAGAGTCAGAGGCAGGGACTTTGAGAAGTGATTGGGACATGAATGCTCTGACTTCTTCCGTGGTGAATCTACTGTACTAGTCAGCTTGTCACTGCACAGAAACTGAAGCAAATTTATGGAGAAAATACTTATTTGTGGCTCATAGTTAGAGGATCCGTCCATAAGGGCAGAGAGGCAGCAGCATGTGGCAGGGCCTGTGGCAGACAACCTGACATCTTCCGGATCAGGAAGCAGAGATCAAAGACAGCTTACTGAAACCAGGGGTCTGGGAAGAAGCCTCCAAAGGCCTACCCCAGGGACTCAGTTTTTCCAAGCTAGATCATGCCTCCCAAAGTTCCATAACCCCCCAGGATGGCGCAACCACCTGGAGACCAAACATTCAGGCACATGACACTTGGGGGACATTTAGATTCAAACCATGGCACTCTGCCCAACCCTCAAAGGCCATGGCCATTTTATCATGAAAAATGCATTCAGTCCAACTTTAAGAGAACCCAAAGTCTGAACAGTCTCAACTGTGTTCAGAAGCCCAAGTCCAAGTTTAAAGTCTCCACTGAGACTCAAGGCAAACTTAGCTGTGAGCACCTGCAAAACAAAAACAAAAACAAACAAAAACAACAATAAAAATGTTTTGTATTTCCATGGAGTAAGCATTCTCATTCCAAAATAGAGAAAGGGGGCAGAGAAAGGAAATACTGCTCTGCAGTAAGAACAATAACACACAGGACAAACAAATCCTCTGACTCCATATCTGGCATCTGGCACACACATGACTTCATCTGGCCCCTGGCATCTGGTGTCATCTGGACTTAAACAGTCTTCTGTGGCTCTGCCCCTTGGTCCTGCCACTCACAGCACACATAGCCCTCAGGGGCTGGCTCCACTTCTCGCCAGCAGTTTCCTGTGGCAGGTGTCTCACAGTGCTGGAATCTTCAACATCCTGGGGCTCCACTGCTGCATAGGTTGCACCCTCCACACTTCATGCACCAGTCCTTTAGTGGCTCTCTGCAGAGCAACTGACTCTTCTATACATTGCTTGAGCTTTCAGGCTACCTTCTAGAACCTTGATGGCAGCCTCCATAACCCCTACACTCTTGCATTATTCATACCAATAAAACTAGTACCATTTCCCCAGCCAGGAAATCACATTCCCTGGTGAACCCTTTTTGGGAGTGTGTCTCAGAGGTATTTGCCTTTCAGATATTCTCCCTTCAAATGGGTTTTTAGTTTCACATCCTGGGGCCTTAGATGGGAAGGATCTGGGCAACTCCTTCTGTTGCCCAAGGGAATTTGTCTTATTCCAGTGAAAACATTGAAACTTCTCTTTACCAAGGCTTATCTCTCCAGAAATTGTGGCTTCCTTGACCAAACCAGCCCTGCCTATAGTAACCCTGGACAAGCTGCAGATTTCCCCCTCTTTAAGTGGCACAATTTTGAGGTCTTCCTGATATGACTTTTGCTGCATTTTTTCCTTAAAAATTTGGTTAACAGCAGCAGACAGCCTTTCACTGTACCTCTTTAATCTCTATGCTGAGAAAATAATCTGAGAAGCTGGACTTTTGATGAAGAACACATCATCTTGATGGGAGGAAGACTCATTAACAGCCCAAGTTATGCAGATGACACAACTCTGCTTGCTGAAAATGAAGAGGATTTAAAACATTTACTGATGAAGATCAAAGATCATAGCCTTCAGTATGGATTGTGACTAGACATCAACAAAACAAAAATCCTGACAACTGGGTCAGCACACAACTTCACAATAAATGGAGAAACGATTAAGATTTTCTGTGATTTTCCTTTAGTTGTCTCCACAATCACCAGCCATGGAAGCAGCAGTCAAGAAATCAAAAGACGCATTGTTTTGGGAAAAGCTGTGGCAAAAGATCTCTTTAGAGTATTGAAAAGTAAAGATGTCACATTGAAGACAAAGGTGCACCTGACTCATGCCATGGTATTTTCAGTCACATCATATGTTACGAAATCTGGACATTGAACAAGGGAGACAGGAGAAGAATTGATCCTTTTGAATTATGGTGCTGGAGACCATTATTGAATATACCGTGGATTGCCAAAAGAACCAGCAGATCTGTCCCAGAAGAAGGGCAACCAGAGTCCTCCTTGAAAGCAAGGATGGCTAGACTGTGTCTTATATATTTTGGACATCCAGTCAGGAGGGACCAATCCCTAGAGAAAGACATCATGTTTGGGAGAGTGGCAGGTCAATGAAAAAAAGGAAAACCCTTCACCAGATGGACTGACAGTGTCTGCAACAATGGGCTTAAACATAAATTAGATTGCGTGCCTGTCACAGAATCAAGGAGTGTTTCATTCCACTGTACTTAGGGTCAACATGAGTTGGACTGGACTTGACAGCACCTAACAACAACAAGAACAATTTTCAGTTGATATCTTGGGCAGTTTGTGTCATCTCAGTCATAAAACATGGAGGAGGTTTAGTTCCCTCTTCTCTGAGATGAGCTTTGTTTTAAGCAACTTTTAATTTGATAAATGTCTGAATGGGAAGACTCGTCTATTGTGAAGAGAATCTCAAATTCTTCTTTTTCAGTACTGGGTGGTTGGAGCCTGGCCCTCGCACATACTTTTCAAGTGCTGCACTTCTGAGCTGCACCCCAGTCTTTTTTTACTTTTTATTTTGAAAAGAGCTCTCATTAAGTAACACAGGCTGCCTCTGGCCTCGATTTCTTGATGGTCCTTCTGCCTCAGCCTCTCCAGTGGCTGGAATTATCAACATGTGCCATGGTCCCCTGCTGAGATCCCCAATTCTCATCTGGCTTCTTGTTCCAAACATGGCCCTTGTCAGGAGGATATCCAGAAGAGGAGGAGGATATCCAGGTCCCGTTGGATCTTTGTTCCCAGTCTTTGGTGGTAGTTGATGCTCCCTCATGGGCTTCTGCCTCTTGGACATCTAGAAGTCAGAACTCTCCCTGGAGCCCGGGACTGGCCTGGGTGCTGTAGGACTGCAGAAGACCAGGAGCAGGGGATCCCTGGGGCATCAGAAGCTGTGGGTGCAGCTCCTCTCCTGCCCCCCACACCCATGGCCTCACATCTCAGCAAACATCTGCTTGTGAAAACCAGCCGCACACCTGAGACCCTCTAACTTGTGATGCTGCACCTGCTTGATCATTAAATTCCTTGCTAACTTGTCTTTTCCTAGGCTGAGGCCACCGTCTGAGTCCAACCCCAATCTCCAGCCACGCTCAGAACTGGCAGATGCCGGTATCATGGATTTGTTTCTGATGGGTCTCCTTCCTCTGAGATTTTTAATCCATCACATTCACATTATTTCCCCAGACCTCTAAACGCCTTTACAACATTTAAAAATATAATTTACTGCCCGCTTTCCTGTGTCAGCAAGAACTTTTGCCTGCTTCGACCTCTGCCCGCTAACCAGGAAGCACGCATTCCGGGCCATTTTTTATAAAGTGAGAGGTAAAAGAGTCATGCAGAAAGCAATGACCAGGGGTGAAAGCCATTCATCCAAGACTAAGGAACCCCTGAACACATCGGTGACAACGGCTGGGAGTGGGGGCGATCTGGGGAGCCATTAATGCCTGCCTGTAAATATGTGGAAGACTGCGTGGCTAGAAGATGCTGGAAGGGCAATGTTCAGTGGGAATGCTTTTCTTTGAGATCTCACAACTGTGAGGGAAAAAGACGTGGTATCTGGAGTGACACATCCTCTCTTTGACATTGCGTAGGCGTTTGTAACGAGTGTTGCAAGAGTCTATAGGGCGGCTGCACCCACATGATGTCTCCTGATCTTGGGATTTTATGAATTGCCTCTCTGTTTTCTCCTAGTAACATAATTGATTTGCTTTTATACAGTAGTGATCATAATGGCTCCATACATTGTATGGCATGTAGTTTTCTGGGATCTAATACCATCGTCTAGTTGGTTATTTATGTTCAAGCTCTTGATTCTTTTTCCATCAAATGTGTTCTGTAGTTCGATTTCTGTTTAGGACTGAAGCCCTGGAAAAGAATTTATAGCAGTATATCATGAATATACTTTTTATATAAAGCACACTTCTAGAATCAAAGTCCACTCTGGTAGTGATGTGCCTACCTGGAGGAGAGAAAAATGGTGGTGCATTTTCACACTTGTCTAATCAAGGACTTGATGCAGCAATTACGCTGTTTCCTGGTGGGGGCTGTCAAGCCTATCATTCCTATCTGCCGCATTGAGGTCTCATAATTTTCAGAGGTAATTACTCTTGGAAAGATTCTCACTGAATGAATTTTAAAACAAAGAATGAATAACCTCTATGCAGCCAACACAGTGGCTCATACCTCTAATCCCAGTGACTCGGGAGGCTGAGGCAGGAGGATCACAAATATGAGGCCAGAGGCAGCCTGTGCAACCTAGTGAGACCCTGTCTCAAAGTAAAAAAGATAAAAACGTGGGCTGAGGTGAGGTTCAGTGGTAGAATATTTGTGAAGCATGTGGGAGGTCCTGGGTTGAACCCTCAAGTACCAAAAGCAACAAGGAAAACCTCTATGTGTTGAAAGGCCGATATTTCCACTGTATCAATGCAATTTCTAAATTATGTGATGTTTTAATACAAATTAAATTATTGATGATATAACAACAATAATGGTGATATTAATAAATGGTAACAACCAGAGCATTTTTGAAGTTTTTAATGTATAACCTAGGTTCATCTGCCTTCCAAACAGAAACTTTAATAAAGCGCCTCTCAAAATGTCCCACAGCAGGTTCTAATTCGTATCTATAGAAATACCATTTTATCCCACCTGAGGGAGTAGTGGACAGTAGAACACCTCTGCTTGGTAAGAATGGACAGTCTGGACCCACTGCGTTCACACTTGAAAATGGCGCCTGCCTTAGGGGAAGCACAGTCCTGCCCACGGGACCCATCAGACTATTTGCTATTGTTAGGAGTTACCTGAGGCAGGGTCAGTTATAGAGAAAAGAGTGTTACTTAGCTCCCAGTTCTTGAGCACGGGAAGTTCAAGACTGGGTGGCCATGTGTGGTGAGGGCCTCTTACACCATCATGGCCTGGTAGATGATATCACATGGCAGGGGAGCCTGTGTGAGCGAGTACAGAAGGGCATAGATGAACTTGTGGCATGGTCTGGATTTATAATATTTGCTCTCATGGCAACTGATCCAGTCCCACTAAACCTGACCTAATCTTGCAAGGTGGAGGTTAATCTCTTCCAGTGGTGTGCCCTTAATGATGTAATCCCTTCCCACTAGGCTCCACCTCTTAAAGTCCCCACCACCTCACAGCACTGTCACACTGGAGGTCATGAAGTTCCAACATGAACTTTTGGGGGACCAACCAAACTCAAATCGTAGCAGGGTCTTGTAACCTCTTATCAGGATGATTTATGAATGGGTGGGATTCAGCTCCAGCGAGAATGTTGACCTCATGTCTACCTAGGACTCCTTTCCATAGAGTTCATGTGTCTTTGCTGGTTTCAGGGACACAAATAAATGCCTTGACAAAGCAGCAGCGACAGTGGTAACATTTCAGTATTTTAGTGAAATTAGAGGATTGGGCTACCTTTTTATTGTTACCTATCTTAAATTCTATATGAGTTATTTTACCAGGTGAAAACTGATACTGTTGCTGGGTGCCTTCAAGTCGGGTCCAACTCATAGCCACCCTCATAAGATGTTCAATGGCTGATTGTTTCTGGATTGTTTCAGGAGTGGATTGCCAAGTCCTTTTCCCACTTTTTTGGTGCTGGGGATTAAACTTGGGTCATCAGAGAGTGTAGTGTGGCTTTCTACAAACTGAGCTGAACCTTAGTCCTTGAAAACTCATAGATACTGTAATTTGAAATGTCTAGATTTGAACACAAGCTTGCCTTATTATTATTATCTGTCCTGAGGCCAGGTGGATGACTTCTTTAAACCACAGCTACTGCCGTGTAAAATAAGATTAAAGGCAAAAAAGACCTTTAATTACAGCAAATGTTTAAACTCATACTGATAGCTATAACCTATGTAGAAGAAGAGGATGCTATTTCCAGAATTTAGTAAATAATTGTTGTTAGGTGCCATCGAATCATGTCTGACTCGTGGAGACCCTCACAGGGTTTTTGGCGTCTGACTGTCTCGGGATTGTTTTGGGAGTGGCTGGTATGTCCTTCTGGTTTTGCGATGCTAAGAATTGAACCCAGGGCCTCAGAGAGTGCAGAGTGGCACTCTACCAACTGTATATACATACAGATTATAGGAGATGATCATGTTGAAATTTATCTAAAAAATAGAAAAAATGTGTTATCTTTCAAAGAGGAATTTCAATTCAGTGCCTTAGCAGCAAAAATCTAAATAGGTTGCACACACTGGATGAAAAAGATAATGTTGCCATTACTCAGTTTATGTGCTCAGATAGTGCAGAAAGTGTTTTTAGATAATTGTAATTGGCATATCACACTAATGGGCCTCTTGTACGGAGCTGGTTGTGATATGCTTGGAAAATAAATAAAACATAAAACAAGGACCAGGGTGCTTAAGTGTCCTCAATGCCAGGACACCTGAGGCCTGCTTCCTCCAGGAACAAGCCCAGAAGTAGGTGGGGATGGGAGTTGCTGTGCTCTGAATCAGCAGTTTCATGCAACAGCCGGATGAACAGCAGAGAAATAGTTAAAATTGGAAACCAACCCAGTGGTCCTTGCGAACATGATCTGGAAAGTGATCGCTGGACACATCCCCACTTTGGTGTTGTTGTTGTTGTTGTTAGGTGCTGTCAAGTTGTATCTGACTCATAGTGACCCTCATAGGGTTTTCAATGGCTGATTGTTTTGGGATTGCCTTGGGAGTGAATTGCCATGTCCTTCTCCCATTTTGCGGTGCTGGGAACTAAACTTGGGACCACAGAGACTGGAGAGCAGCACTCTACCAACTGAGCTAAATCCCAGCCCATCCACACTTTAGGTGCAGCAAATGTTCATACAGATCTGAACTGTTGGTGATTGCTTATGGCTCCATAAAGCCAGGGCACAGAGCACAGAGTCAAATGTCCATCTCACATTTCAGGATGGGTTTCTGCTGGACTTTTTGGAGAGCACTTTGCAAAACGGCCTTTTGTCTTGATTTCCGCACATGTTTATTTGTTGGTACATCACTTTTATGGATAATGGCCGATTTTTTTTTCTGCCAGACCTTTTGAAAATACAAGTCAGTTCTTCGCAGAACAATTGGACATGCACTTTGTAAAGTGATTGATACCCAGGCGCACATATTTCAAGAACGTTTTGTAATCATCACTTTTTTTTGTCGTTGTTGCTGTCTATTTTTCCTGAAACCAAATGTTAGGCTGCTGGTGACCCCTCTGTCCTCCGGGATCTTGACATTGCCATTTGTGGGGGCAGCATTCCTCAGCACAAGGATTACCGAGTACAACTGGGCTGTGTTTAAGCAAGTCTGTTATTTTAATTGCACAGCATGCAATGCAGGCTGACTCCTTGTGGAGAACAGGCATGGTTGTCTGCTAATGGTCTCAGGAAAAGTTATATATTCTATCATTTTACCAGTATAAAAATGACTGAGTTCTCCAGGGGTTTAGGATAATAGCCCCGGATTTATTTCTCTTTCTATATGCGAGAAATATTCTCCAGGTGTTTATAAATTATTTTTTCTTCATAGAATTTGGAACTCGTATGCCTGTCTTTCCACCTGTGCATTTTTTAACTGGAACAAGCCTACGGAGTCAGATCCTCACATCTGTGCTCCACGGAGTGCACACACGGCATAAGTACCCGTGGATCTGCAGAAGAGTCAGCCACCTGCTGGCTCTCAGAGCCCGTGTAAATCACCACCTCACACCGCTTCACTGTGTGGGGATTTGGACCCTTTTCTCTCACTTGTTGTGGGTATTTTTGGGTATGCAAATATGATATTTGTTTCCCACCTCTCTGCGCTCTTCACACTGCCTCATTTTCCAATCCACACGAGAGGCACCCCTTCTTCTCAGGAGCTCGCCCGCCCGTAGTGTTAATCACAAAACCTCAGTCACCGGGAGGTGCCAGTTCTCTAAAGTCGCTCTTCTGTAGAGAAGGAAGCCTGAAGAGGACTGCGGCTGAAAACAGCAGGAATCAGAAAAACCTCCTGCTTGAATTCTTCCAGCATCATGTAATTGATTTCTTTCATTACCAATCGCTGTGATGGTTTTTCTTTTCTTTTGCTCTTTTAAGTACTTGGAGATGACAGCACCTAACAACAACAAATGGGACAAGGACCTGGCAATTCACTCCCAAGGCAATCCCGAAACAATCAGCCATTGAAAACCCTATGAGGGTCGCTAGGAGTCGGATACAGACTCGACGGCACCTAACAACGACAACAACAACAACAACAACAACAACAACAACACTGATATCTCAGAAACAGCAGAACTGATGTCACTAGATGTAGCTGGCTCTGTTCCAGATGCGTGTGTGTGTGTGTTGTTGCTGGGTGCCATCAAGTCAGGTCTGACCCATAGTGACCCTATGTACAGCTGAATGAAACACTCAATTATGTGCCAGGCACACGATCTTATTTATGTTTAAGCCCATTGTTACAGACATTGTGTCAATCCATCTAGTGGTGGGTCTTCCTTTTCTCGACCTGCCACTCTCAAAAACATGAAGTCCTGTTCCAGGGATTGGTCCCTCCTGACTACATGTCCAAAATACATAAGATGCAGTCTAGCCATCCTTGCTTCCAAGGAGCACTCTGGTTGTACTTCTAGGACGGATCTGTTGGTTCTCTTAGCATTCCACAATATAGTCAATATTTGTCTCCAACACCATAATTGAAAAGCATCAGTTCTTCTCCTGTCTCCCTTGTTCAATGTCCAGCTATCACAACCATATGATGCCACTGAAAACACCATGGCATGAGTCAGGTGCACCTGTGTCTCCACTGTGACATCTTTACTTTTCAATACTTTAAAGAGTTTTTATTTGATATATATATATATATATATGGGCTGGGATTTAGCTCAGTTGGTAGAGTGCTGCGATGCAGTCTCTGAGGTCCCAAGTTCAATTCCCAGCACCACAAAAATGGGAGAAGGACCTGGCCAATCCACTCCCAAGGCAATCCCGAAATAGTCAGCCATTGAAAACCCTATGAGGGTTGCTATGAGTTGGATACCGACTTGACAGCACCTAACAACAACAACAAATATATATATATATATATATATATATATATGCGGGGATTTAGCTCAGTGGGTAGAGTGCTGCACTGCAGTCTCTGAGGTCCCGAGTTCAATTCCCAGTACCACAAAAATGGGAGAAGGGCCTGGCAATCCACTCCCAAGGCAATCCCAAAACAATCTGCCATTGAAAACCCTATGAGGGTCTCTATGATTCAGATACTGACTCGACGGCACCTAACAACAATATATGTGTGTGTGTGTGTGTGTGTGTATATATATATATATATATATATATATGATGTATATATATATATATACATCACACTATATATATCATATATATATATCACTATATATATCATATATATATATCAGACTATATATATTTTTTCATTCTGTTGTTGTTGTTGTTAGGTGCCATCCAGTCAGGAATGACTCATAAAGACCCTCATTAGGGTTTCAATGGCTGATTGTTTCAGGATTGCTTTGGGAGTGGACTGCCACATCCTTCTCCCGTTTTTTCGGTGGTAGGGATTGAACCGGGGTCCTCAGAGAGTGCAGAGAAGCACTCTACCAACTGAGCTAAACTCCAGCCCCTTATATAATCTACTTTGACATCTATTTGATGATGCACCCTAACATAACCAATGACATTGGGTCACTAAGACCCATGTCCTTTTTAAAGTTGTATAGCTGTTTCTTTTTGTTACAGGTGGCCTTAGGTTTTAGTTTATACATTTCTTAAAATAGTTTGTCTGTTTTGGTTTCAAAATGTACATTTATTAACACATTGTAAACAAAATACAGTCTTTTCATTACAATTGATTCAATTGACAGTAATTTGAAAAAAATTTGGTCCTTAAAATGAAAGTCACTTCTTAACTTTTTTTTTTTTTTTTGCAGTACTGGGGGTTGAACCCAGGGCCTCGTGCTTTCATGCTCTGCAAGTGCTGGACCATTGAGCTGCACCTCCAGCCCAATTTTTTTACTTTTTTGAGACAGGGTCTTGCTAAGTTATACAGACTGCCTCTGGTCTCGAACTTGTGATCCTCCTGCCTCCACCTCCCAAGCTGCTGGGATTACAGGTGAGCCCCACCGTGCCCGGCACTTCTTAACATTTTTAACTAAAACTTTATTCAATTATGGAACAAAATAAAAGAAAATAGAAAGCTACTTGCAGCAAAATGAAACCCCTATACATCCTTACAAAGATTTGGGTCTTTGGTTATGTTCTGGTTAGGGCGTGTCACCGATCATAGTTTTGTCCCAAGAAATAACTTGTACTGGTTACCTCAATTTCACCCTTTGGATCTGTCCCCTGGCCACACTTTAGTGCTTAGTGTCCAGGGTGGGTGGCCTCCTCTGTGGAAGATGCCCTGGGGCTCCCTTGGTGAACTCTGTGGTATCCTCTCTGTGCCTCACTGTCCTGAAGGGTTGGGGTCTCCCTGTGTCCTGGCGGCAGCTTCCCTCTTCCATTCTCGTGGACTTGCCTCCATTGCTAGGCCCCCATAGCCCACCCCTGACTTTCTCTGTTCCTAAGTGAAGCCACATTCTGCACTGAGTCTCTCCAGTATGTTGTTGTTAGGTGCCACTGAGTCAAGTCCAACTCATAGCGACCTTCATAGGGTTTTCAATGGCTGACTGTTTCGGGATTGCCTAGGGAGTGGGTTGCACGTCCTTCTCCCATTTTTGCAGTTCTGGGAATCAAACCCGGGACCTCAGAGACTGCAGCGCAGTGCTCTACCAACTGAGCTAAATCCCAGCCCATCTCCAGTATAGAGAGTCCATAATGAAGACTCTCCAGACAATCCTCCATGTACAATTTGCTCTCCCTAGAACCTGGACAGGTCCAGCATGAGCAGTCCAGTGTCATGGAGGATTTTCAGAGGACATGCCTATAGCCATACCTCCCTAGCATTCACTCTTCCCAGGTCTTGAAGCTAAGCATGAGCAGCCTGGTTAGTACTTGGATGGGAGACCGCCTGGGAATACTGGATGCTGTAGGCTTGGGAGAAGGACCTGGTAGCCCACTCTCATAACGATCAACCAATGAAAACCCTGTGAATAGCAGAGAAGCACTGACATAGTGCTGGGCATGGGCATGGCACAGTGTCAGGGAGTGTTTTGTTCTGTTGTTGCTGTGAGTTGGACCTAACTGGATGGCACCTAACAACAACAAAACAACAACAACAACAAAAACAGCAACAGCAACATCAAATGGTTTATCTTAAAGTTAAGTAGGATCCTCATTTATGTGGAACGCTTCCAAAGCTCTTGAAAGGACCTTGCAAGAATTCCCATTTTCACGTTTTTGTGACATCCAAAAAGAAGATAAACCTTTCTCAGGACCTCATCACAGAGTCCCTTCCTCATTTCCCCGGTGATACACTGTCCTGGGGCTGTGTGCACGGCAATGGCTGTGAATGCTTTTGAGACTGGGCTGAGAAGAAGTTGTTTGAGGGAACATTTTGTTCGAGTTTCGTGAGATATTTTATGTAGTTGTGTTCATTCCGATGCGTGCTTACCTTGCTCTTGGCCCCCCGGGGTCGGAACACCTTTTAAGGATGTTCTCATGCACCCTGGTTTTGACTCATGCAGAGGTGTTTGAGTGAAAAGTGTGTCCCAAGCCAGTGGCATGAGACACACAAGGCTGGTGGAGGAGAAATAAGGTTTGAGACAGACAAAGCGAGCAACGTGTTTGTGGCAGCTCGTACGGGTTAGTCGTGAGGTCTGATGATTTTCAACACGCAGTCAAAATGGAAATATTCAGCTCCCACCAAAACATTTTACAATACGTCCTATGAAATTTTCAACAACATCATTTTTATGAGAATCATGCTAAATTACACAAGATTTACAAGAATTTTTGTGTTTATAGGGCACAAGCATGTACCGGCACCACACACAGGAATGACCGTGTTATAAATCTTTTAGGTCTGACTGAAGTCATCAAGCATGACGAGGTGTCTTTATGGAAGAGTTAACCATCTAGGAAGGTGAAACAGGAGGAATTATCTTTTTATTCTTCCTGTGTTACCTATCTGTGGAAAATATCATAAACTTATTGTCCTAGGAAAAGGTACTCAAAGACTAGTCAGCCAAAAGGTACAGGGTAAAGTTATTATAGAGGTGAGCTAGGTGCTTGATAATAACAAAAACTCTTTTTGTAGATTATATTTGTGATGTTTATCAGTTTTCTAAAACTCATAATTTTTTATTAATATACATATTCATATTTGTTCCTAGTTTAATATTGATAACTTTTTTTTCAAAGATGACCCCTCTATTTATGCGGAGGATCCCACCCAAGGCCTGAACCCCTCTTGAGCCTGTGAACCCCACCATTTCTCACCAGCAGGCAGGTTTTCCGGGGCCTGGTGTCCACGGCCATATGTATGACTGTCCAGTACAAGCCTCCAGCTTCGCTTCTCAGTTGGCTCACTGGAGAAATGGGCTGTGCCACGTGGGTTTGTGAGCAGATTATTTGGGGGGGTCATCCTCGGAGTGGGGTGGGGGAGGGTCGTCTGCAGTGAGACAAGGAGGCAAGAGGGAGGGGTCTCTGCTGGGGCCCAGGGCAGACTCTGGGGGACACGAGGCCATGTCCTCTCCCCCAGCACTGCACACCACTGCCCTTCCGTCACTCATCTGTGGCCCATGGCGGCTGCTCCCGGGGCGGGGCATTGGTTACAGGATGTCTCTAGACTTCCGGCCCAGGCCATGCAGGCCCTGGGGGGCCAAAGGGGTCACGGAGTCCCTGGCTCACTGGGAAAATAGCAGGAAAGGGCCGGCAGGGCAATGTGAGCCATGGGCTGCGGGGAACGCACCCGTTCCTCCCACTTCCTGGGTGATGCCTGGTCCTGCGCTTAATTTTACTTTCCATTTCAGTTACCTATGGAATTCTAATAATGACTGTGTGTACATAGCTATTTTTATTTTAAAAAATTGTCAGATACATTATGTTTCAACACGCAAAACCTGATTTTCAGCCTTGAGTTTTTGTTTATTTTTATTTTTTTTGCAGTACTGGGGGTTGAACCCAGGGCCTCGCACCTGCATGCTCTGCAAGTGCTGGACCACTGAGCTGCACCCCCAGCCCATTTTCTTACTTTTTGAGACAGCGTCTCACTAAGTTACACAGACTGCCTCTGGTCTCGAACTTGCGACCCTCCTGCCTCTGCCTTCCGAGCTGCTGGGATGACAGGCGTGCGCCACCGCACCCGGCACTTTATTCATTTTTTTTAAATGTGTGTATTTTGTTGGTTTGTTTCTTATGTAGAACCGCACTGAATTTAGCTGAAGACCCGAGGCAGGGACTCTACGTCCAACTTCACCATAGTCGCAAAACCACAAACACACTGGACACAGGTAGGCCTGGAATACAAATAATCAATATTTCCTTGGTGCAAAATGAAGAGAAAATTGCATGGTCCTGGCCTTCGGCAGCTGTCTGGGCTTTGCTTTCCTCACACAACTTTGCTATTACCTTATTTTCACGGCTTTGGAAACATTTCTTTAGCCAATACTTGAGTCCTTTGAGATAAATCGATGTATTTTATCTGCAACACGAATTCCAATATGTTGCGTTTGAATTGAATCACTTTTGAGTCTGTCAAGGTAAGCATCATTTCTATAATCAACAATGTACAATTATGTGATAACTTGTTACTTGAAGATTAATATTTTACCTGAATATCTGAGAAGCTCAAATTCATGCTGGGAAGTTGATTTTTTAAAAAAATCTGATTCAGCAAAAGTGATGTGTGCTGATCTTACACACAATTGATAGCCATTGTGGCCTTCGTACTGTGTTCACAGAGCCCGGGTAGCTACTTTCCTCTTTAGGTTTTTATCATAATGTCTATTCCCACCATTAGAAATGTTTCCTTCCAGCTTTTAAAAAGAATGATGACTACCAGGACCCACACTTTGGAAAGATGATGGATAAAGCATTTTCTTTATAAAAAACTAAGGTGCCTAGGGCTCATCAGAGAATTTTTAGCTGTATATGGTCCAGAGTTCAATTCCCAGCACCGCAAAAATGGGAGAAGGGCCTGGCAATCCACTCCCAAGGCAATCCCGAAACAGTCAGCCATTGAAAACCCTATGAGGGTCGCTATGAGTCGGATACCGACTCGACGGCACCTAACAACAACAACAACAACAACAACATGGTCCAGATATTGGAGGCACCTTTGTTCATGAGGAAACTGACTTGGATAGAGAAGGCAAGATGATTCATCTCAGGGCAGATGAGAAAAAAGTAGCCTGACTTTTTTTTGTAGTGACTTTTTTGTTAGTATACAAAATGGGTTTCATTATGACATTTCAATACATGCATGTCTTTGTACATTGCTCATGTTCACCCCCCATTATCCTCTCCTGCTCCCCTCCCCACTGCTGTGCCCCTTCCCCCCACAAATGCCATATGCTTGCATGTCATATATATGTGTGTGTGTGTGTGTGTGTATGTGTGTGTATATATATACATTGTTACGTGCCGTCGAGTTGGTATCCAACTCATAGCGACCCTCATAGGGTTTTCAATGGCTGAGTGTTTCAGGATTGCCTTGGGAGTGGATTGCCGGAGGTCCTTCTCCCATTTTTGCGGTGCTGGGAATTGAACTCGGGACCTCAGAGACTGCAGCGCAGTGCTCTACCTACTGAGCCAAATCCCAGCATATATATACATATATATATATATATATATATATATATATATATATATATATATATATATATATATAAATATAGGCCTGCAGCCGTAGCCCTGTGGAATCCGATCCCATCAGATCTCAGAAGCTAAGCAGGGCCGGGCCTGGTTAGTACCTGGATGGGAGACCACCTGGAATACCAGGTGCTGCAGGCTTGGGAGAAGGACCTGGCAACCCCCTCCCAAAAATCAATCTACCATTGAAAACCCTATGCACAGCAGAGAAGCACTGACAATAGTGTTTCCCCTGTTGTATAGAGGGTCGCTATGAGTCGGATACCGACTCGACGGCACCTAACAACAACAACAACATATAAATATAAATCAGGATTCTGACTATGAGAGAAAACGTATTATTTGTCTTTCTTTCCCCTGTTACCTTTTCTCATTGCCCCATCCTCCCTCTCTCTAGTCCTTTTTACCTCCCCATGTACCACTCATGAGTGGTATAGCTGGGTCCTACGGCAGTTCCACCTTTAGTTTTGTGAGGAACCTCCATGCTGTTTTCCATAGTGGCTGCACCAACTTACATTCCCACCAGCCATGGGTAAGGGTTCCTTTCTCCCCACATCCTCTCCAGCATTTGTTGCTGTTTTCTTGATGCTGGTCATTCTGACTTGGTGAGATGGAATTTCAAGGTACTCTTGGTTCATATTTCCCTGGTAGCTGAGGAGACTGAACATTTTTTTCACATATTTATTGACCATTTGTACTTGTTTTGAAAATTGTTCATTTGTCAATTGATTGATTGGATTATTATTTTGGTGTTTCATTTTGTTTAGTTCGTTATATATTTTAGATATCAATACCTTGCCTGATGTAGAGTTGGCAATGATTTTCCCCCACTCTCTAGGCTATGTCTTCATTCTATTAATTGTCTCTTTTGCCATACAAAAGTTTTTTAATTTGATGCATCTCTGTGGAGGGAGTCAGCTGCCTGCTTCTTTCTTGTCACTCAGCATAGTCTCACTGCATCTCCCTTCCTGAGAATGGCCCATGGCTGAGCCAACTGCGGCCTGGGGGCTGAGCTGGTCTGACTTTCCAGAGACACACACAGGCTTTTCTTTTTTTTTTTTTTTTTTTTTTTTTTTTTTTTTTTTTTTTTTT
>VMDO01009532.1:0-76746 GCA_007922755.1 Pedetes capensis | reverse complement strand
GAGGGACAAAGGGAACCCTCTCAAGTGCGAGAAACATATCAGCATAACTCAAAAATAGGGAGTCAGGTTGTACCCATGTGTCACTCTCTCAATGGCCCCCATTTTGTCCAGAATTGTCACAGTGCATTGCAAAGGAGAATAAAGTGGTGACTTCCAGTGTAGAACATTCTTCTCTAGTGGCATCATGCAGAAAGTGAGAGGCAGCTGGAGTTGAGACGGAAGGGCAGGACGCTCTGACTCAGAGAACATGAACTCTAGCCCCAACTTTGCAACTCGCTCTGCCTGTGCCAGAGAAGTCACACCATTTCCTGGGGATTAAGTTTCTCTCCTTGAGGAGTAGAGTTGGTCTACATGACCTATAAGTTGTCACCTGATTCTAAATCTCGAGTCTCTCATAACCAGTAGATGAACAATTCATTTCTTGAATGCTTTGTCTAACTTTAGGCTGTGAAAAAAAATGGAGCAAGTTTGAGCTGAATATCTCAGCAAAATAATGCTTAATTGGTCTCTTTCTGACTAGCAGAAAGTGGAAAATGTGCCAAAATATCAATTGAGGTGAAGAAAAATCCATTATTTGTATGATGTATGTAAAAAGAAAGGATTACAAATAAGATGGGAGAGGAGAAATGTTATTTGGAGTGGTAAAGATAAAAGCTACTCTGTCCACAAGACATCCAATCATAAGATGCTACGAGAAGCACTGATTGTACCTCAAAGGACCAAATTACCAACCACATTCACTGCTGACCAAACGCTCTGTTCCTTCTGCGGAACTCCAACTAGTGGAGAGGGCATCATATGTAAAGAAGAAGGTATGCTGCGTGTCTCCTCTGCTGGGCTCTTGGCCAGCCCCTTCACTGCTCAAAGTCTAATCAACTATTTAAAAACTTTTGAAATGAACGAGCATTTTGCATAGAGGTAGGAAAATTAACAAAATCTCAAATGTCTCACTGTAAGCATCTAGTTAAAACATGTTAGTGAAAAGGGCAAAGCAGAACCCAGCCTTTTCAATGACTCAGAGCAGAAGGCAGGAAAAACAATAATCAATGTGTCTGACTCATCAGTAATAATTAATCAAGAACTATGTAATTGTTGAGCTTGTATGGTTCTAGAGAAAAACAAGGTATTTTTACCTTGATGAACCTATTCAGTTTCCTCTAAATATAATGAATGAAGTTTAGGTATTTTCATATTTTCAAATGAACACAGAATCAATGTTTATAACATATGAAATTATAAACCACATGCAGAGTAGAAAATGTTAGGGAAATCTTGTACAGTATTTATCCTGCCTCCATTTCTTTCTATTAGAATCTATTCCAGTGAACCACAGATTCTTAAAAGATATTTCAAAATAAATATAGCATGAAAAACAAAGAAGAATATTCATTGAAGGCCACTAGACAACTAAAAGCCCAATAATATTTAGATCTTAAAGCATTAAAACACCACATCAAAATAATGATAATGGCATTGTGTTAAACTAACTCAGGAAACAAATGTTATGTTACATTTCATTTTGCTTTACTGAACTACAATATAGACACCACAGATTACTATCTATGCAAATATGGATAACTTAATTTTTCTCTGCCTTGAGTTCCAATTTGATAGAACAAGTTTCTTAATATGATATTCTACATAGGTGTGTGTGTATATTAGATAAAATCAACATAGAAATCTTATAGCCAGCACAAGAATTCAACTAACAGTGCCTTTAAAATGTTGTTGTTAGGTGCCATTGAATCAGGTCTGACTCATAGTGACCCTCACAGGGTTTTCAATGGCTGATTGTTTTGGGATTGCTTTGGGAGTGGGTTGCCACATCCTTCCCCCATTTTCATGGTGCTGGAAATTGAACTCAGGACCTCAGAGACCACAGAGCAGCGCTCTACCAACTGAGCTAAACCCCAACCCTTTAAAATAGCATGACACAAAAACATATACATCGGCTAGAGACCTCTAACAACTTAGCCATCTTCTACCAGTATTAGGATCTTAGACAGATTACTTTAGCTGACCTGTGGATTTACTTTCCTCATCTGTAGAATGAGTTAAAAAAAATATCTAGCATGATGTAAGGTTTCAAGTTTGGGTGATATTATATGGAAAATAGTATTCTATAAGCCTGCTTAATAAGTGCCATCAAAATATTGTTCATTTAATATATTATTCATGTGCAAATTCACAAAAATGAAAGTATGCAATTAAAAAAATTATAAAAGTATGTTTCAATTTTTGCACTCTGAGATTTTAAAATATTTTATATATTAATGTATCCTTTCAATATGTAATTACTTTTAATATATATCTTTACTAATGAGGTAAAAATTAAATAACGTTATTAAGATGGAATAATTCAGTGTTGGATCCATTTCCGCAGTTGGAAAGTAAACTACTAAGAATATTAATGATTTTCCCCAAAATTTTTCTCATATACTGAGGATGCCAAAAATATGTATATATATTTTGGGACCAAAACTCCCATTTTGCCATTTTAAAACTCCTGTCTCACGTGCACATTGTTTGGTAGCCTTGTGTGGCCAGTGGGTAAGCTGTTCCCACCTAGCAGAAGCAGCAGGACTTGCTGCCGTTTGAGGCCTCCTGGCTCTTCCTTTGCGTACCTCACACACTGTGCCACGTGTCTCCAACTTATCAGGAATACACGCAATTGTTAGGTATGTCAGAGGTTGGCTTGCGTAGTCACGCCTCCATTGTTTTTGTACTGCCACAAAGTTATCGAATTTCAAATACCACCTCACAATGATCTTGTGGTCCTTGAACCACAATTGGGCTTTTGCCAGATTCTCTGAATGTCTTGCCTATTGCATGGTGGTGCGTGCATTCATTTGACTAATGTCATCTTTTGAGGTAACTCATACTACACATTGCTACCATAAATCAATTCAACTTGAAAAATAATACGTAGGTAACATTTTTTGTATGTGTATATATTTTTTTGACTTCATCAGTTATTTGTAAGTCTACAAAGACAGATGGGCTGGGATTTAGCTCAGTTGGTAGATCATTGCTCTGCAGTCTCTGAGGTCCCAAGTTCAATTCCCAGCACAGCAGAATGGGAGAAGGATGTGGCAACCCACTTCCAAGGCAATCCTGAAACACTCAGCCATTAAAAACCCTATGAGGGTCACTATGAGTTGGACTGGACTGGAGGGGACCTAACAAACACAACAACATAAAGAGAGATAGATGAAAACCATGTGAAGCAGACTACAATGCCCCTTCTTTGCATTTTCATCTTAGGCTATGGCTTCCAAATGAGAATGTTATGCCTTTTGGTGTTTGGTGCTGGGCTGACAAGTGGCTAAGATGACCTCCAGGGAGAAAATTTGCACCATCACACCTGATGCTCCCTAAACATCTGTTTTTCTATTTCAAGATACTGTTTTTGAGTTATATTTGATGTTATTTTAAACTGTCAAGCAAATCCCTTGGCTTGTGGGGAGTTTTGCTTGTTTTTGTTTTGTTTTGTTTTTCGTGTGAGCAAGTGACTATTCAGACCTGGTATTTTTTCTGGAAATAGCTACTGATAAGAACCATGATGCTCACAGGCCATTGTAATCCAGGGGGCTGAGACACTCTAATTCAGGAATTTTATGTTGTCGTGATTTGGTCCAACAAATGATATTTATGAGGAACTGTCAGTTATTTTCTACAAGGGTGGCTCTCAAACATTTTCAGACCAAGAATCACTTCAGGAAGGGAAATTGACATTTTTCAAATAGAGGAAAAATGTACCCTCTCCTCTCCTTTAGAAAATAGCAATTATTCCTCATACTCTGTGAGGTACGTTGCAGTTGGCATCTTGTGAAATCCTAAACTCAATTCCAGTTTCTCTTCCCTCCGATAGATCCAACTCACCACTGCCCAGTGATTTGTTCTGAACACCACTTGGTGTGATCTTGTTTTACACACTCCCATCCCATGAACATCTACTGTTTTGATTTATGCAATCTCTGTGGCCCCCAGTTCCACCTCTGCACAGGTACTTAACCAACTGCCGCATCACCTTTTAGACTCTGGCTTCAGCAAAAAGCTTTGCTAATTTCTCTCCCCACATGTGATCTTCCTGAGAGAGTTCTTGGAATGATTTTCTTTGAACAGTCTATATTACACTTTCTGTTGCCTATTATTCTATCCATTTCTGCACACACCTTATCTTTCCCATTGTAGGCTAGGAGAGAATTAAACAATGTCTCATTTGTTCTTTTCCTAGCACAATCTCAGAATGTATATGACAATCAACAGAGTCAGGAGAAATGAGTGCGTCCTTCAAACTGACACATTTCTTTGAGAATCACCTTTCTTTTGATACATTTTGATTTCCCTGAAAGCATTTGTAGACTATCCCCCAAGGACGTCGAAAATTTCAAATGTTTCTTGTCTGTGTCTTAGAGTCTTATATAATAACTTCTGTAAGGCACTGCTTCTTGTACCCAACTGCCATTTGTGAACTGTGTGGGAACAAAAGTCCAATGACTGCTCTTAGACCCGGATTTAGAAGAAATGTTAATGGAGCTAGCCGGAGTTCTTTAGATAATAATTAAGTGTGTTTAGAAATACTCCCTGTTCAAAACGATGCCACATATTTCCAATTTGGGAGTATAGGAAGTGAATGTGCACTGCACTTGCTGCCCCAGATCTTGCAAATGGATTAACTAGGATCATTTGCATAGTGGTGTTGTTTTAACGTACTCATTTCCCTGATCCTGTGTTTATTTTTCTCTCATTAAATTTAGTTCTAGAAAGATCTCATGATACTTTCATATTATAGATTCAAGAAAAAAATCACTAACAGAAAAATGGTAATGAGCAAATTACCAACTTTCTGTCAGATTTTGTGTGTATTTTTCTGCTGTCAGATTTCATGACACAATGAAAGACACCAACAGCAGTATGTTTTGCAGGACCGATGAAATGCCATCTTGAACACCTTTTGCATGGTATAATCGTATAGACATGAGGCTACAGTGAAAAATTCTGATGTTTACTGTCAATTTTTAATCTGTCCTGATCTTTTCTTCTATGATATTTTTTGAACCTTGGACAAAATTTTTGCCTTATGTGGTTTAGTTTGCATCAATCTATACCACAAGAATTATAACATAATAATTTTATTAAGAATTTTAGGCAAAACATAATTACATTTATACATTATATATTTATATATTACAGGGTATCAAAGATTTTCAGAAATAAGTAAACCTATTAGTTGCTTCTTTTGATTTTTAAAATACTAGGAAGAGTATATAAGTTTTTCCCAACAAAGCCCACCCAAATATTTCCAAATCTTGTTAAGTTTATTTGACATTTATTATAATTTTTATATTAAATTAAAATCAAGAATGTATTTTATCACAATAGAAATAAATACATAAATCATCCCTAATCTAAGAAAGTTTGAACCAACAATAGTATCATCACCTAAAATGAGAAACCAGGGATGAATTTTTCCTTTTGGAGAAAAAAGATGATGAGTTTTGTAGTTAATCAAATTGAAGCCTTTATATTTTAAGAAGAAATTCAATTGTTAATTATTTGTAAGTCGTGTTAGAAACTAAAACTCACTTGCTTGCCATAGCTATTGTTGTTGTTGTTAGGTGCCGTCAAGTCGGTATCTGACTCATAGCGACCCTCATAGGGTTTTCAATGGCTGACTGTTTCAGGATTGCCTTGGGAGTGGATTGCCAGGTCCTTCTCCCATTTTTGTGGTGCTGGGAATTGAACTCGGGACCTCAGAGACTGCAGCGCAGCGCTCTACCAACTGAGCCAAATCCCCGCGCCATAGCTATAGGATGTTTATTTTAGAGACGATGCTAAGGAATTATGCAGATTTTCATCTTGCATCTTATAATGATGGAAATTGCCTGTAGCCATACCACTGTGGTGTCCAATCCCGTAAGATCTCGGAAACTAAGCAGGGTTGGGCCTGGTTAGTATTTGGATGGGAGACTGCCTGGGAACATCAGGTGCTGTAGGCTCGGGAGACGGACCTGGCAACCATGGACCTGGCAACCGAGTTCTCCAAAATAATCAGCCATTGAAATCCCTATGAATAGCAGAGAAGTGATAATAATAGTGTTTTGCCTGTTGTATGTAGGGTCCCTGTGAGTGGGACACCGACTCCATGGCACCTAACAATGACAACAATGATTGTTGTTGTTGTTGTTGTTGTTGTTGTTGTTAGGTGCCTTCAAATTGGTATCCGAATCATAGCGACCCTCATACGGTTTTCAATGGCTGACTGTTTTGGGATTGCCTTGGGAGTGGGTTGCTATGTCCTTCTCCCATTTTGTGGTGCTGGGAATCAAACTCTGGACCTCAGAGACTGCAGAGCCGCGCTCTACCATCTGAGCTAAATCCCAGCCTGACAACAATGATGGAGATTATTAATTTTTCTCCCAATATCAGCTCTTGTAATGACCAGAAACCAGTGATGGGATTGGCTAGACCTCTAAACTTGTTCCTGTTTTGCCTTCTTATTTTTATTTTTGCAGTAATGAGGGGTTGAGCTCAGGGCCTCACACGTGCTCCACAACGGCTCCACCACTCAATTGTACCCCCTCCTGCCCTTCTTTATATTTTGAGACAGGACTGGAGCTCACCATCCTCCTGCCTGTATCCTGAGTGGTTAGGACTACAGGCATGGACCACTGTGTCTGGCTCAGTTTTGCCTTTTCATGAACCACCTGATAACTGCATTTACCTTGCTGTGCTCTTAGGCCACACCTTCTTCTCTGTTCTTCCCTCCTCACGTCATTGTCCCCAGTTGCTATGTACTTATTTATGAGTGTGACTGTGTCCAGGTTATCTTGCTTGTCTTCTCTTGTCATGGTAAGAAATTCTAAATTCTAATTTATTACTATATTATTTAAAGAGCAACTCAGTTAGATGCAATGAATACGATTTAAACTCATTGGGAAGGTTTTTTTAGTGGGCAAATGTAACCAGAAAAGTTCTCTTTCTAGGAAAAGTTCCTTTTGCAGGTAAGACTTGATATTTCGGGGATACTGTGAGACTCCCAGAATTAGCAGGAAGATGGTCGTACACTAAAGACATTTGGATGGGAGAAGGATGTCCCCAAACAATTAGCCATTGAAAACCCTATGAAAGTCACTATGAGTTGCACTTGACGTCACCTAACAAAGACATTTGGGGCTGGGGCTTAGCTAAGTTGGTGGAGTGATTGCTCTGAGGCCCTGGGTTCGATCCCTAGGACTGCATAAATGGGAGAAGGACCTGGCAGCCCACCCCTGAAACAATCTCAAAACAATCAGCCATTGAAAACCCTATGAACAGCAGAGAAGCACTGATATGATGCTGGGCATGGCACAGTGTCAGGGACTGTTTTGTTCTGTTGTATGTAGTGTTGCTATGAGTCAGAGGACTCGAAGGTACCCAGCAACAAAGACATTTGAGATTCAACAGATCCACAAAGAAGCCTTGTAAAGCTTTCCTCTAAAAAGAAAATCTTTTGGAGTGAGGTTGCCAAGGACCATCTTTCCAGGGAAGTTTTATGAAGGTATTAAGAAGAAAGAAAAAGGGAAAGAGAAAGAGAATTACTCACACTTGCATAAACAAACATTATTGCAGACTTTCTTGTCTCCAGATGGTTCTCTTGGAAACCCATTTCTTCCTGCTATAGAATAGTTTTTTTCTCCTTCTCCCTATCCTATCAAGTTAGCAAGATAACCCCTTAACTTTAGACATTTAGTGAGCCACTATTTTTGTGCATTCCATAGGAATACATTATTTTTTGTCAGTTAAATTCTCAGGTCCCCAATAATTGAACCTAAGAGGGTAGAGAAAAAATTTTCATCTTAGACAACATTCTGCTATTGTTGTTAGGTGCCCTCGAGTTGAGTCTGACTCATAATTCATAGGGACCTTCCTAGAGTTGTCAATGGCTGATTGTTTCAGGATTGCTTCAGGAGTGGATTGCCACTTGTTTCTCCTGTTTTCGTGTTGCTGGGGATCAAACCTGGGTCCTCAGAGAGTGCAGAGCAGCACTCTACCAACTGAGCTAAGCCCGAGCCCCAGAGAAGATTCTACCAAATTAAAATATGCTGGGTACTTTCAGGAGAAATGATAGTAAGAAAATAATTTCTGAAATTTGTCACCAGCAACATACAGGATGAGTATTAAGGGTGACATTTTGAAAATACTGCCTCCTATATTTTAGAGTTTACGGTTTCTTTGAGCTTGATGGAATTCTTTGTTAAAGTATGTTTTGAATTATAAAATATTAGACAAAAGGAAGGGGAAAGCATGAAATGAATGTGCTGCTAACAGCTGATGTAGGGGTATGGAGCAGAATTTTATCTCTTCCCTTTCAGGGTTTCTTTTTTCCTGGTCTTGAGCATTAAGTTGATATAAGGTCAATTAATAGGAGAAAAGCATGCAATGTTATTTAATACAAGTTTTATGTAGTGCAAGAGCCTTGATAAAGAAATGAAGACCCTAACTAGCACTTAGAGTCAGTTACTTAAATATTAAATTGGGCAATGAATACTAAGTTGAAAAAAAGTAGCTAAATTATGTGGGGAGGCTCACAGGATATAGGGCTATTTCAACAAGAATTCTTTTGGTCTCAGCTTCCTGTCCTTGATGATAAGAACATTGCTTTCCTTCTAGTATAGGGAAGGTACTGCCTCCTTTCCAAAACAGAAAGGAAGGCAGAATGCCCTCCTTTTACCTGTTGGCTTAACATGTCCTTAATTCAAAATAGTCAATATATCTGAGTGATTCACTTTCAATGCCTTCTTGGATAAGTTTTAAAAACTTCAAGCTAAAACAATTATACTAGTTCTATGTATTATTCAGTATGCTATTAGCACAGGTTTACCAGGATTAAGGGGCTGGGATTTAGCTCAGTGGGTAGAACGCTGCGCTGCAGTCTGAGGCCCCGAGTTCAATTCCCAGCACCGCAAAAATGGGAGAAGGTCCTGGCAATCCACTCCCAAGGCAATCCTGAAGCACTCAGCCATTGAAAACCCTATAAGGGTTGCTATGGGGCTGGGATTTAGCTCAGTGGGTAGAGCGCTGCGCTGCAGTCTCTGAGGACCGGAGTTCAATTCCCAGCACCGCAAAAATGGGAGAAGGGCCTGGCAATCCACTCCCAAGGCAATCCCGAAACAGTCAGCCATTGAAAACCCTATGAGGGTCGCTATGAGTCGGATACCGACTCGACGGCACCTAACAACAACAACAACAAGGGTTGCTATGAGTCGGATACCGACTTGACGGCACCTAACAACAACACCAGGATTAAAATGGTAAGGTTATTATTTGGAATTCAATAAAACTTCGATTAAGTTCTAGCTTTGTCCCTTTTGCATAGAACCATCAGTAATGTTAAATAGCTATAAGAACTTCCATTGACTAAATAGATAAGAGAGGCTGAATTAATCTCCTCATCTGGGTAAAGTGGGGGTAAGAATAAGTTCCTGAAATAATTCTTTCACAGATGAGAGATCATGCATATATTTGAAAGGTATAGCAGAATTCTTCATGATTAACAGTTGTTATAATACTATATCAATATTATCAAGAACCAATGAATCGGCATATTTTTAAATATTTACTTCTCTTACTCCAGTTTCCATCTAGTATGTACATGTTCGGCGATAGAAATTATCACATGTAAATATGAATTCTTTCTAAAACTGTTAATAAGAAGTCAGTATAGTGATTTCGACAGTAAAAACAATTTTTAATGCTTCAACTTTTATACAATATAGTGATTATCACAGTATCAGTCACTTGTAAGATGTGCAAATTGGTGTATGATGATAATTAGCATTAGCAGCATTAGGAAATCATATAACCAAGTACCATTAATCTATTATTATCATGAGGCTTTGAGCAAATTAAAGTATAAGCACAAAACATTTAGAATACTAAATAGTAACAGGCAAAGACATGATAGTAACTTAGATAGTTAAATTCTTCTTCC
Organism: Pedetes capensis; assembly: GCA_007922755.1. NCBI lineage: Eukaryota > Metazoa > Chordata > Mammalia > Rodentia > Pedetidae > Pedetes > Pedetes capensis. The sequence goes on along the minus strand of VMDO01009532.1, from coordinate 66,770 downwards.
CTTTCCCTCTTTAACCAAATATTAGAAAAGAGGAATGAATCAATACAATCCATGTTATGCTGAGATAAAGCCAAACTTGGCCCATAAACGTATGGTCTTTGGTATGCATAATAGCTGCTGATATGTGTTTGAGATTTTAATCATTAGTCTATATATATATATACTCAAAAAATTACCTAGAAATCCTTATTTGTGGTTGCTCTTTAAAACATGCTTGTTGCTGTTAGGTACCATCAAGTCAGGCATGGCTCATAGTGACCCTGTGTACAACAGAATGAAACACTATCCAACACTGTGCCATGCACAGGCTCGATTTTTTTTTACATTGTAGTCACTATGTTTCTTTTTGAGTTTTGCCGCATCAGCAACTGGACATTCCAGGCTTTACTCCATTTTCATCTTTAAAATCAACTCTACTTTGAGGAGAGAAACTCTTCTCCAGTCATCTTTTCAATGCCCTCCACTCTAAGGAGCTCATTTTCCAGCACTATATTTGACAGTGCTCTGTTCTTCATAAGGTTTTCAATGGCTAATTGTTTCAGGAGTAGGTTGCCGAGTCCTTCTCCCTAGTCTGTCTTAATCTGGAAGCTCAGATGAAATCTGTCCACCATGGGTGGCCCTCCTGGTACCTAAAAAACAGTGGCATAGCTTTCAGCATCACAGCAACATGCAGGCCCCCACAGCATGAAGAGGTAACAGACATGTGGGGGGTCTTTAAAATATGCATGTACAATAAACAAATAACAATAAACATGTACAATATGTACATGTACAATAAACAATAAACAAAATATAGTCAAATATGTATGTAATGTACTATAAATATGAATTTTCTATATTAAATTTTATGATGTGGTATATCTGAAATTCCTACATGCAGCAATTAGATGGGCTGCTGAGCGTCTTTGCTCTTTAGAAAGCACCTACTCCTCAGCTCTTCACAGTTTTCCCTTCCTAATTCTCCCTGACGCTGAAAAACAAATTGTAGACAACCTGCTTCATTTACACACATGACCTTCCTGGTTCTTGTAGGAGCTTTCATTTTAAATCCCTGTAACATATACATGCTTTCTGAAAAGGTAATAAGCATGATGATATTTTTTGTAAAAAGCATTTTACAATCCAAATTTCTGAAATATATACAAATAAAATTATTTATCACCTCCCTTTCTCAACTAATCCAATCTGACTCTGGACCCCTCTAATCAGTGAAAACCACATGAAATCTATAGAACCTACACTGAGAAAGCTTTGTGCATATGACAGTTCTCCTCAGGATTGTGTAAAAATCCAGATATCTTCTGGCCTCTCCTTCCACTTGCAACCTTGTCTCATGCAAAACCCAGCTCTCACCAAACTCCTTTCCCTAAACATAAAGCAATATATGCAAGTATCAGAATTTAAATGCACACCAATAAATCCACCTGCTATCAGAATTTAAATGCACACCAATAAATCCACCTGCTTATGCACTCCTGTGGTCAGTGTTTTTGTTCATACCTTTGTCTATCTGCTTAAGTAAGCTTGGTTTATCTTCCTGATTTGCATCAACATAAAGAACAAGAATAGTCGTATTTGTATTTTATGTCCAGCATTTTCATAGTTTCTGAAATTATATATCAAGTAATTCAAAATATACTTATTGAATGAACAAAAATGAATTATGCTGGAGTGACGGCTTTGAATCAAAGCCTAAACTAACAATTTAAATCAAAACCCAATGAACATATGTCATGATTTATGGAAAAGACAATTCATATTCTGCGTGTTTATTCTCAGATGGTAACCTAAGAGAGAATAAGATGTTTTAAAGGTATATTAATTAGTGAAGGGGATTTGAAACACTGTCTGATGAAGGTCAAAGAGCACAGCCTTCAGTACTGATTGCACTTCAACATCAAGAAAACAGGAGTTCTTGCAACTAGGTCAGTGAGCAACTTGACGAGGAATGGAGAAAAGATTGAGGCTGGCCAAGATTCTGTTTTACTTGGTTCTATAATCAACACCCATAGAAGCAGCAGTCAAGAAATCAAAAGACTCATTGCCTTGGGAAAAGCTGTTGCAAAAGACCTCTTTAAAGTGTTGAAAAGTAAAGATGTCACATTGAATATGAAAGTGCGCCTGATTGATGCCATGGTATTTTTAGTCACATCAGACGCTTGTGAAAGCTGGATGGTGAATAAGTGAGATAGGAGAAGAATTAATGTTCTTGAATTATGAATTACGGTGCTAAGATGAATATTAAATATGCCTTGGACTGCCAAAAGAGCCAACAGATCCATCTTAGAAGTGCAACCAGAGTGCTCCTTGGAAGCAAGGATAATTAGACTGTGTCTTGGGTGTTTTGGACGTATTGTTGGGCGGGAACAATCTCTGGAGGAGGACATCATGTTTGGGAGAGTAGCGGGTCACTGAAAAAAAGAAAAACCTTTGGCTAGCTGGAGTGACAGACGCAGTGACTGCAACAAAGTGCTTAAGCATAGAAAAGGTCTTCTGCATGTCACAGTATTGTGTGATGTTTCGTTTTGTTGTACCTAGGGTCTCTATGAGTTGGACCTGGTGAGATGGCACTTAACAATGACAACAATCACCCAACTCTGTGGAGTTAGGGCTTCTTTATAATATTAAATTTTATCCATTTAAGCATGAATTTGATTTTGTCATCACTTAGCTCCCAAAACTGAAATCAAAATGCTTGTTTTAGAGCTCTATTTCTAAAAGATGTTTGTTGTGGTGGTTATTAGGTGCCATTGAGTTGTGTCCGATGCATAGCCACCCTCATAGGGTTTTCAATGGCTGACTGTTTGGGGAATGCATTGGGAGTGGGTTGCCATGTCCTTCTCCCATTTTTTGCGGTGCAGGGAATCAAACTCAGAATCTCAAACTACAGAGCAGTGCTCTACCAACTGAGCTAAAAAGATGTTTAGAAGAGATTAAACATCAAAACAGAATTTATGTCTATTAAAAAACCTTCATGAATATCTTTTAGAAGAGACGTCACAGAGATTCCAGTTGTATTTTAAAATATGCAAATGGAGTTTTCCACACCAGGTACTGACTCACTGACAATCAACAGCCCTCTACAGTGGTGTGATTTCCAGCATCTGCCAATGGTGATTAGAGGAAGTCAGACACACACACGTGATTCTTCCCACTCTGAAATTATTTGAATAAACGTAGCATTTTATTTCAAGTGATTTTGAAACTGAGGGCAAACAAAAAAGTCTAACTTCTTTAGTGCTTATTTATTAAGCTCTTTTTTTTCCGTTCTTTTTTCCCCAATGGAGCTGGAACTATTGGTAAAATAGGCAATGGGCAGCAGTAACAACAGAAAAATGATGCATGTGAATTGGGAGTCCTGAGCTTTCTCTCCCATCCTGCCCTTCACTTCCTCTGGCTGCTCACCACGGGTGGAGCCATATGGACCCTCTCTGGTCCCTGTACCGTCTCACTTTTGACGCAGGGAAATGGACCCTTGGCTTCTGTCTTTGAAGGTGTTTGTATGCAGGAAGAGAGCAGAGAGAAGGGCTCTGTGGAGAACCTGAATGAGCATCTTTGGTGCCAGCGTAGCTTTTATGTCGGAGGAAAAGCAGTTTCTAGTTATCAGGAAGAGCTGCCATGTGATGGCAACTGACAGGATGAAGCTGTACTCTGCTTTTAATAACGGAAAATACCATTCAGCCGGGAGATACTGAATTTGAGCTTTGGTAATGCTGATAAGAAAATGAACTTTGCAGGGAAAAGTACTATACAGAGATGGAAGATCAGATACGAGTTTTGTGCAAAAATCTCTGTCAGTCAAAACAGCTGGAGTTACAGCTGAACAAAAGCTTTAGAATTTACTTCATTACAATGTGCTGTAGAAGTAGATGAATTAAGAAAATGAGTCTCCACTTCAAAAATATTATGTAAGATTTGAGTGAAGACCAGGAAAAATAAGCACATTTTCATTCATCGCAACTATGGACAATAGTGAAGAATACATCTACTTGCGTCAATCAGTAAATGCTTGCATTGCCCAACGTCATTAAGAATGAATATGCTACAGAGCCAGGTGCCATGGCGCCTTCCTGTAATCCCAGCGGCTCGGGAGGCGGAGGCAGGAGGATCGCAAGTTCGAGACCAGAGGCAGTCTGTGTAATTTAGTGAGACCCTGTCTCAAAAAGTAAAAAAAAAAAAAAAAAAAAAAAAGGGCTGGGGGTGCAACTCAGTGGTCCAGCACTTGCAAAGCATGCAAGCGTGAGGCCCTGGGTTCAACCCCCAGTACCACACACACACACACACACACAGAATGAATATGCTACAATACTACAATAGTCCTCTGAGAAACGATTCTTTATATTTATTATATAATTATATAAATGCTATGTAGAATTATGGGCTGGGATTTAGCTCAGTTGGTAGAGTGCTGCTCTGTAGTCTCTGAGGTCCTGGGTTTGATTCCCAGCACTGCTAAAATGGAGAAGGACGTGGCAACCCACTCCCAAGGCAATCCTGAAACAATCAGCCATTGAAAACCCTATAAGGGTCGCTATGAGTGAGACACGACTCAATGGCACCTAACAACAACAACAATATAAAATTACGGAGTAGCACAATTTAAAGGCTATAAAAATAAACACTGACATTCTATCATTCAGCCAGTAGATACATTTTACCAGAGGTAGCAAATAAATACCAAAAGAGTTTGTTTAAACTGGCATCAAAACATATTTATCTCTGTACATTATGCCAAAATCAAATAAATGAGTAAACTATTATTGAATATGAACTAAATTATAGCACAAGTAAGATCATATTTCCCTGAATATGTAATCCATCACTGAACTATTTAATATAATATATTCTACTTAAGATAATTCTATTTTTTAAAGATTTATACATCTAAATGAACTCTATTTTCTTTTTTTCGCTGACAGAAAATGTTCTTGAAAATAAAAAGCACAACAGAGATACAACACTTTGTCATGATTAAATTTATGACCCCTACGATCTGAACTTTTAAAAGGAACTCTATTCATGGCAGAGATATTCTGTCTTATCTTGACAGGAAGGAAATGACTGCTCCATCTCCATCTTCTGTGGTAGCAGAGAAAAATGCATGTGGAGTTCTTCGAGTCTGTAAGGTGCTGTAAAATGCTACTTTTTAAAGAGCCAAGAAGTCCATAGGCTGTATTCACATTTCCTGTGATCTAGTCTAGTGAATTTCTTAGAATGTTTTTTATTCTTTCTCCTATCTTGTCTCTGAAAACAACAAAGTTGCCTAATACTAAGAAATTAAAATTTCCTAACATGCCAACATATGGATGAGGCACTAAATTAACACAATATAGAAACATGGTTGCCTGTGTCAACTCTGCTCTGGGCTTCTTCCTGGGCCCTCAGTACAGTTTAAATATAGTGTGATACAATCCTCATAAAAAATTGACTCCATTCATTCAGAAAAACCTTTCTTCTGAGACTACTGGGGATAAGGGAGTCAGCAATGTACCAAGAGAAGAGCAATCTACCATCATAGTGCTTACATTCCAATGGCTGCTTATGTCCTTTGGATTCATTCTTTTAAGAAAAATTATAATTTTTTTTGATAAAAGGACTTTGTTTCTTAGAGTATCTCCTCTTTTCTGCTTCATTCCCTGAAAAAAGTTTCCTGGTATTTTAGCAGTATTTAAGTAGAGGATATTTGCTCCTATGGCCCCATGACGGAGATGAATAGTCAATGTTTTTATCTGCTGACTTGTGGTGTCTGGTGGGAAGTTTCTTGTCTACTTAATGAGGAAGACAGTGAGGAAGACAGCCAAGTCATCATGCAGACATGTTACAATGTGGTTATTGCTGTGATCAAGATGGTATAGGCGTGGCCATTACACTGCACAACTCTAGGGACACCATCCACAGAGACCACGACCTGAATAGCGCTGCCTGGAGTTTGCAGTGTATAGCCTGGGCAGGCACACCCAGCAGTCTAGAGAACAGCACAGAAGAGGGGCATGGAGTTCAGACTTGAGGATTAGAAGGAACAGCATTTCATAGACCTAAAAATTTCTAAGTCAGAGTATTTGAGCAAGTTTAACTTAGTATTTCTAAATTGTCCTGCTAAATTATTCAACAGATTTATCCCCAGACAACATTACGTAAGATTTGTTCCTCATTTTCTCCAGAATTTGGTGTTATCTGACTTTTTTCATTTCTGCCAATCCTATGACTATGAAATGCTGAGTCATTATTACTGTGACAAAAGCGTTGCTATTCATTTGTGACAGTGAGCATTTTTTCACTTATTATTATTCATTTGGATACCTTAGTCTCTGAATTTTATATGCCTTGTCTGTTTACTGATTTGGTGGCTTGTATTTTTCTCACTAATTAATATAAACTACATATTATAAATACTAATATTCCTCTCATATATTAACCAAGTGTATCTATTTTGTGCTTATCTTTTACCTTTATTAATGATACTTTTGATAAAGTAAATCAAACTTTTCTTTTTTTTTTTTTTGTGGTATTGGGGGTTGAACCCAGGGCGTGGTGCTTGCATGCTCTGCAAGTGCTGGACCACTGAGCTGTACCCGCAGCTCATTTTATTTTTTTTACCTAGAGACAGGGTCTCGCTAAGTTACGCAGACTGCCTCTGGTCTCAAACTTGTGATCCTCCCGCCTCCGCCTCCTGAGACACTGCCAATACGGGCGTGCGCCACCTTGCCTGGCTCAATCCTTTCTTTTATGTTACTATTTTTCTTAATCCTAAAATTGTTTTTCTTATACTCCAAGATCATGAAAACCTAAGTTTTCTTCTATATATTACTAAATTCTTGCTTTGGGATTTGGGTTTTAGGGCATCTGGAAATTCTTTGTCTGATTTGAACAACAAAAAACTATTTTTCACTTACAAAAATGAAAATTTACATAATATTTTTAATCTAGCCATGTATGATAAAGCAGTTTCTATCAGATGCAAAGTTACATATCTGCAGATCTGCCATTATGTTTTAGTATATTTCTCTTGCCATTGGTCAATATCATACTTTTAGTCACTATAGCTTTATTATAAACCTTGATATTAAATTTAGGTCTTATTGATATAAATTCTTTCTTTTCTTCCAAAATATATCGGTCATTCTTGGTTTTTGGTTCTTTCATGCCATTTTAGGATTAATTCATTAAATTCCATGAAATTCCCACTAGGAGTTACATTGAATTTATAGATGAAACTGGGTGGAATCGTATTATTTATCTATTTAAAACTATTTTTAATAAATACTTGCTTGAAAGACAAGAAGTACCCTATTTACTAGACTGTGCTATCATACAGGGTAGGGGAAGACTATTATTTACCTCTGTACTATTTGCACAATAGCCAGTAAATGATGAATAAATATTCTTTGACTAAGTGACAGAATGAATAAATAAGTGAATATAAGCTTCTTCATGATCTTGTTAGTAGTAAGGCTAAGTTATATCTAAAATAATAAGGTATAGCTTATAATATAATAAGGTACAATAATAAGGTATAACTTGTAGAGAGTAAGGATGGCATATTTCCTTGGTTACTTAATACATTATGGTAGACCCCCATTATTCCTGCAGTGATAAGAAATACAATTTTGAAAATTAAATTTATAAGAGACTTTTGTCATTTCCTTCTAAAGAACCTTTCGGCATACTAGACCTGAGTATTAGAAACAATGAGCATATTCATCTATGCAGCATCGTCGATCGAATACCTCTTGGATTCCAGGTATTCTTCCAGGGACTGAGGTTATAGCCGTGAGCAAAAGAAACAAAATCTCTGCTTCCAGGGAGCTGGCCTTCCAGAGGGGCTGGAGCCTAAAATCATTCCAAGGAACACAGTTATAGTTCGTGCTAGAAGTACTGTATGCTACGAGAGGAAAGAAAGCGAAGGTGGGCAGGGCAGAGTTGGTGAGGTGATTGCCATTGTATTGTAGGATAAGGACAGGTCTCAATGAGGGCCTGATGGTGACTTGAAGGAGGGTATAAGGACATGATGGGAGAAGGATGTGGCAATCCACTCCAGAGGCAATACCGAAAAACAATCAGCCATTGAAAACTCTGTAAGGGTCGCTGTGATTCCATAGGACTCCATGGAACCTAACAACAACAACATAAGGACAGGAACACCATTGTTGTTAGGTGCCATCAAGTCATATCCAACTCATAGTGACCCTCATAGGGTTTTCAATGGCTGACTGTTTTGGGATTAACTTGGGAGTGGATTGCCAGGTCCTTCTCCCATCTTTTTGGTGCTGGGAATTGAACTCGGGACCTCAGAGACTGCAGCTCAGCGCTCTACCCACTGAGCTAAATCCCAGCCCAAGGAACACCATTGGGGAAGAAGTATTTCAGATATAGGGAGTAAGCAATGCAAAAGTCAGAGACAGGACTTTGTGAATTTCTCGGGAAGAACGAAGAGCAAAAGTATAACTAAGGTGTAATGATGAGGGTGAAAAAGAGGGCAGAAGGAAGGATTAGTGACATAGTATAGGCCCTTGTGCCTGCGGTGGCACCACTGTGGCGTCAGATCCCACCAGATCTTGGAAGCTAAGCAGGGTCAGGCCTGGTTAGTACTTGGATGGGAGGCTGCCTGAGAACACCAGGTGCTGTAGGCTTGAGAGAAGGACCCAGCAACCCACTCCCCCAAAACAATCCACCATTGAAAACCTTACGAATAGCAGAGGAGCACTGACAATACTGTTTCACCTGTTGTATGTAGGGTGCTATGAGTCAGACACCAACTCAATGGCACCGAACAACAATGTAGGACCTTGTAGGACATTGTGAGGAGTTTGCTTTTCATCTCCCTGGTTGCATAAACCTGCATTCCAGTGAAATTTTTTTTTGTGCAAGATCATTATTTGGAGGTTTTGTCCACTACATCACTGGTTTTTCAAAAAAGTTTGCACACATTTCCTTTAAGTGTATTTTGAAAAACTGTGTATCATACATATTTTTAAGTTGACATCTCAACTTTTTAAATGATTATTTTAAATAGTTGCGAGGGTATCACTCCTAGGAGATTGTAAATATTTAAAATTAGCTATTTGAGCCTGGAGTGGTGGTGCATGCCTCTAATCAAAACCTCTTGGGCGGTGGAGGCAGGCAGATTGTGAGTTTGAAGCCAGAGGCAGCCTGGGTACTTTAGAGACAGCTTTTCATAAAGTAAAAAGTAAAACATGGGCTAGGGGTATAGATCAGCATTAGACTATTGCCAGACATGTGTGAAGCGCTGAGTTCAAGCCCCTAGTACCTAAAAAAAATTTTAATTAATGTAGTATTTTATTACTCATTCAAATGTTGTGGACTCCTAATGCCTTCGCAATTTATGACCATCATCCCTTTAAATGACATGTGCATAAGTTAGCATTAAAAATTTCCATGATTTCTTAATATCCTAGAATTATTGTTACTATATCTCCCCTGCCTGCAGCTGTAGCACTGTGGTGTCTGATCCCATCAGATCTCAGAAGCTAAGCGACATCCTGCCAGGTTAGCACTTGGATAGAAGACCACCTGGGAACATCAGGTGCTGTAGACTTGGGAGATGGACCTGCTAGCCCACTCCCCTGAAAACAATCAGCCATTGAAAACCCTAAAAATAGCAGAGAAGCACTGGCAATAGTGCCAGGCATGGCATAATGTCTGGCAGTGTTTCATCTGTTGTACATAGGGTTACTATGAGTTAATCGCAACTCAACAGTGCCTAACAACAACTATATACCCCAAAGAATTTTATTTTTATTTTATGTAGCAAAAACTTATGCTTTAAAGACTTTACTAATAATTGTAGCATATTGTACTATACCTAAGACATAACTCTTTACTCAGGAGTTTATTATCATTATAATTGTCTCCCTCCTCATTATTAATTTTCCTGCAACCATAATAATGTCCTAAGAATTCAAATATGTATTCAGCATCAAGTTAAATTTACAAAAGGAAATGGGAAATAAGTTTTGATAGAGCAATACTTAACATAAAGCATAATTTTATTTCAAATGATTTTGAGATAAATTAGTTGCTCGGTATCAATTTCATTCTTATTTTTTTCAATTATTTTGGGAGGGAGAGAGACAAATTACAGGAAATTCATTCACATAAACATGTGAAATTAAAAGGATTTTGTTAAAATAATGTTCCTCGACTCTTTGAATTAATTCAGAATTACAAGACTAAATCACATAGGGATACATCATAGACATTTCTTATGGTCTGTCAGTGGGTGATATGTTTGGATTCTCCGTCAGGTGTGTCAAAAACAAGTATCTGTTAAGAACTCACATTACAAATGGATTTTTAAACCCCATCTTTAAGAGTAAGTTGCTCTCTCAGCACCAACAACGTGTGAAAATATTCCTTGGCTTTGTGGGTCACAGATTGTTTCCTTAGGACAAAACAGCATAGTGTGATTTAAGGTGGGGAAGACAATAAGAAGGAAGGAAAAATTTAAGTAGGAGAAGGACAGTTGTAAAAAGAGAAAGGGAAAAGGATAATACTCCTACTTCAGGATTGTATAGCTAGGTCAAACTGAGGATGAGAGTTCACATGGACACTGGGGATCTGGAATTCAATATCCTTAAAATATCTGTTGGCTTGTTTAGAGCCTAGGGAAAAGGTTTCTACCTCTAGGGCTGAGCATGTGCTACGGTTGCGTGGAATCGTCTTCCAGTCCCCACACTGAGGCAAGAATACAGTGCCAATCATGTCGATTTGATTATTCCAAGAAGAAAGATTTTTCCATATAGCAATAGGAAAACAGGAAAGTAACACAGGAATAAAATGATATTATGTATGTTTATTACAGATACTGGTTCAACCTTCCATAAATACAATCCTAATAAATGTATATTTCCTACTGACCAAGCTTTCTAGGGAATCACATTTTTGAAAGTTGCTACCAATGGGTAACTATTTTCAATCTTGAAATCAAATGAACATTATTTCAGGGATCTATTAAGAAAAAAGACATCATTATTTTTCTCAACTATTTAAAAATATTACCTTTGGATGCATTGATGAGAATAAAAAAATTCTCTTAGATCAAGTGTATTCACCCAGTTTGAAATAAGAAACTATAGAAGAAAATGTGATGTTTTTATAGGAACACAAAATATTGGGAAAAATTCCCAATAGTCTCAAGCAGAAACAGATTGTACCTCAAATATATTTTCTAGATCTTTGTTAGTTTAAGTAAAAATACCCAGTTAATGGAGAAGACTATATAATACTAATTTAATGTCTCCAGCTGGTAAGAAGAGGATGATGAGACCCATGATTTACCAGAATCAGAGCTTTATCAATCTTCTCCCTCCACCACTTTTTCCTCTATCACTATCCTGTTTACCCAGGAGAGCAGTGAGAATGAGTCCCACAGGAATTCCAGAGTTCTCCTAAATTTTCCTCAGTAGTAAGAAATACTGAGGGTTCCATAGTAATTTCATTTTTAAATATATTAAAGATAAACCAAGCTTAGATCAAACAATTCTATTTTGTAGTTAGTTAAGAAATGATAACTTCTGAAGCAGAATTTAAATTTTTTTAAGTTAAAAAACTTAAATTTACTGTATACTTACTCTATGTAGAATACTGTCACCAAATATAGTGATATAATAAACACACTTGTAATACAATTGGAAACTTTTGGGTCCCTCAAATTTTGAATTCTGAATAGTTCTGTAATATTCAATGTCATTTTCTCTCCTGCTCACAACTTCCCAGACTCACTCACGTCTTTTTAATTCTTCATCCTTGCCAAGATGTTCTCCATCCCAGGACGTTCTTTCTCCCTTATCCAGGAAAGATGGCTCCCTTGTTCTTCACCGACACCTAAACCCAAGCTTTTTCCAATTCTAACTCAAATAATGGTGCTACAACTTTTCTGACCATCCTTTTTAAAGGCATCCTCCCAGCTAGTCTCTACCTTAATATTACAATGATTTTCTTTATAGAAATGATCACAACCTGAATTACCTCACTGAACTGTCAATATATTTGTTATCTTTAAATGTCTTCTCTATCTTTGTATACTTAGCATCTAAAATAATGCCTGACACAGAATAAATAGTCAAAACTATTAATGAATGAAAAATGTAATGATTAAACCAAAGTTATAGAAGAATAGATGATACAAGCAATAAGGATTTATCCAAATGAGATGGTATATTTTCAAAGCACTTGCAAATGGGTATTCTTGTTTAAATCTCAATTTTTGTATGGTAATATCCATCTCCTAATCTACAGAGTTCATATATCCCTGTAGCTGGGATAGCAGTTGTATATTGGATGACACAATGAATATGACCTGAGACATACTTCCTACCCCAGTAGTTAAATAGGAATCTATTTGAGTGGTCCAGTTTTTCCAATGGAAAAAATGCACACTCCTCCCACCATCTCTCAGTTCTCTCTGGCACTGATTTTTTTTTCCATATCAATCAGAAAAATATTCTATCATGGATGGATTTTTAGGAAGAATATTGAGATCTTCAAGAATAACACTGACCGGTGTATGATTTCTCACCCTTACATCAAAGCAGGAGTCAGGAAAAACTGATACCTAATTGTATTGATTATGGGGCTGGGATTTAGCTCAGTTGGTAAAGCACCACTCTGCAGTCTCTGAGGCCCAGAGTTCTATTCCCAGCACTGCAAAAGTGGGAGAAGGATGTGGCAACCCACTCCCAAGGCAATCCCAAAACAATCTGCCATTGAAAATCCTATAAGGGTCTCTATGAGTCGGACACGACACGACAGCACCTAACAACAACAACAATTGTATTGATTGCCTGTTGCTGAGTTGCTTAAAAAAACTTAATGGAGTTGGGGTGCAGTGGCACATGCCTGTAATTCCAGCAACTTGGAAGGTAGACGCCGGAAGATTCCAAGATCGAGGCTAGAGGCAGCCTGGGTAATTTAGCAAGACCCTGTGTCCAAATAGAAAATAAAAAATGGACTGGGGCTGTAGGTCAGTGGTAGAGCGTTCATAAAGCTTGTGTGAAGCCCTCAGTTTAAACTTCTAGTACTACAGACGGACAAACAAAAAACCCAGACTAAACCAAAATTAATTAGTTAATTCATTAAAATAAACTTAATGAGCTAAAATTAACTGAACAAGACTCCTAATTCTCCTTTTCTTATGCTTTGAAGTAGATATCATTCAGGACAAAATACACCTTGATGGTCCACCTCCCAGGGCTGTTAATAAATAGAAAGGCATTGTTACAGAAGGTAGAAGGTTTTACTGGCCTGTTTTCCTTCTCTTTTGGGAAACATAAATCTCTCTCCTAGTGATGAAAAGAATGAATCTCTTTGTCTAAGTCTCAGCATTTTCCCATACAAGTGGCTTTTTCACAAAAACTGTTCAAATAATTGCAGACCTGCAGAATAACAAATTATTAAGTAAAAAATTATGCTTCTAAAACAAGTGTTACTTACGTAGGTTTCATTAAACTTCCACCAGGGACTAATACCTTCATTTGTTTATATCACTTGGGAACACTGTAATCATTGTGGGAAAATGCCAGCAAGGTGTTTTCATTTTTATTTTTAAATTAGAAGTATTATTTATTGTAGAAAGTCACATCTCATTAAAGGCTTAGGGGCATGTTATGAAGTAATTGAAAAAGTACTATTTTGAGGCTGTAATAGATGGCTCTCTGAATGCTTTATTACTTCATTGTAAGTCTCAGGTTTTGAAATTTAAGTAACTCTAGTATATCTTAGGATTATTAACCAAAATTGACAATCTTTTCAGGAAAGGCTAACAAAATGGAGACTGAAATATTAATCACATCAATTTTCTTATTATCTGCTTAATGTTTTGTGCTATATTAGCTTCAAAAGATAAGCTTTTCGATATTTATTTGATAACTGTTAATTATTTTGATTACCAGTACTCAGGATTTCACTTTTCATTTTTTTCTTTATAGAATCAAAGTTAGACAAGAGAAAGAAAGTTAGCTTTTAAACACACATTCTAAATTTATCTATACAATGACTAATAAAAGGCAAGCCTTGGTATATGGACATAGGCTATTGCTAATATGACAATAAAGGCATGGCCTTATTTCTTTTTAAAAACTTTCGCTGTGTAGCTATTTTGCTATGATTTCCTTATGTCTGTAGATAAACTCAAAACCAACAGGTACATACAAATACATGAATCATAGGGATGCAGATATCTTCAAAGTGTTACACCCATCAGCGTCTTGGCTGACTGCTAAACTCACTTGTCACATCATTCACTTAAACAGACTTTATCACCTAGTCTCCAATTTTATACTTAAAATCTTCCATCATATCCAAAAATTAGAGGGTTTTTTTCCGTAACTGAAAGTTACCTCATTCTATTTTAATAAACTGACTTAAATCTATTCACTTATTTACAATAATGCCTAATTTCATTTAAAACATATTTACATGTTATTTTATATGGTATTAAACAGCTTTCAATGTAAAACCTTATCCTATGAGAAGCTGTATAGGAGGCTGAAGCCTCCCTCGGGGAAGTGCACAAAGAAACTATTCACCAAATTATTAACTGACATATAAATTCCTTCATAGGACTTGACTAAAATTACATATTCAAAGATTCTAAGCGATAGAATGAATAGAATGATAAAAGTATCCACCATTTTTGCCACTTCCCAGTATGCTCTATGCATTTGGTCATGATGGTAAAACTCTACATAGTAACCATTATGAATAAGGCAGCTGAGGGTCAGAGAGGTAGAGAAATTTGTCAATATCCCACAGATGATAGAAGCTCAAGTCAGGTTTTAAAACCAAATCTTTTGACTCTCATTCACAATATAGTTCTGTCTCCCTCATCGTTTATTGAATTCATCTGTTTAAGCAGATCAAAGGTGATGGAGGCAGAAAGGGAGGGCATTTTATTTCAAGCCAAAGAAACCAAACTCATCTTCCTCTGAGAGCCTAAGAACGAGGAGAGAATGGTATAACTTGACTACATTTTGGGAAAGAGGGATAAAGCAATTTATTCAATCACACAAAAATGAGGAAGACCCAAAACAACCCAACATAAGAATTTTCCTACCCATCTGAGGTCTCAAAAACACAACATTTGTGCAGTATGAATTATTTTACAGAACATCTGTTATTTAGTATCGGGCTGTGATTGAAGTATTTTAGTCTGACAAATAGCTTTAGAATAGAAAACGTGCTCATTTTCAATTGATCTATTTTACAGCCATTTTGCTGTGCATGACTAAAAATCTTGTATGATTCACTTCCTTAAGAGATGAACAATACAGAATTCTACCATCAAGCCACAGAAAGCTACTAATAACATGATTTGAAGAGATTTTTAATGTCCAAACTTGTCGGGGTTTTAGCTCTAGCCCGGCTAAAGTTAGGGCCAAACCCTCAACATAAACACGTGGTTGATGTCGGGAAAGAAGGACCTCGGGAGACCTTCAGATGGTTGGAGAAAGACAGGGAAGGTTTATTGGGGTGCTCCCCTGCTGGAGAGCAAGGAGCAAGCAGCCCCTATAGAGCAAGGCTCTATCCCTTTAAGTGCTGGCTCTAGGCCTGCAGCATGGAATGCTGCAGGCTAAGTGCTGGTACAGCTCAGCCTCAACGGCACAGCCACAGCCGCAGATGTTCAATTGAGGTCTGATGGTCTTGACTCTCACGGCTCGCCTTCTTTACCCCCCTCCTTCCCAAGGATGGGAGGAGTTGGGAGGCTCTTTGTGGCTTGCTAGATGCCTTCGGCTCTTTGGGGCCCCTGGGCTTGATCTCGCCGGCTTGCTAGATGGTCTTGCTGGAGTAGGGAGCGCTGGTCCAGGTGATGAGGTTCAGGAGATGGTCAGAGAGGTCAGGATCGGTGGTGCTACAGGGATCATAGGGTGAAGATGGAGTCCAGGAGCCCTGCTTTTATAGGGTCCTGGAAGGGTCACATGGTGGGGTTCAGCCAATCAGGGCACACAGCTGGCAGGTACAGGGGGCAAACGGACATAACTGCCAAGTGGAGACAGTTACTACCTGCAAGGTGGTGAGGGGAGCCAATCAAAGTTAAGGTGGTTAAGGCTGGTCAAGCTGGCTGGGGGCCATCTTTGCTCATTCGATGGGAGGGGCTGTTTTGAGTGAGTGAGATGAGCCTTGGGGTCAACTAGGGGTCAGCCCCTCAAGCTGTCATGAGGGACCCTAGCTGGGAAATATTTTAAAAATCCCCAACACAAACTATCCTTAGAGTAAATCATTTTACGCCATGTAAAGTTCAAGTCACCATTGGATTTCCATCTTTCCATTATGCACTGATCTTTTCTATATAACACTTGATCATTTTGCCATCAAAGTTAAATTACAATTAGAAGCAAAAAGAAGACATTTGCTTTGAAAATATAGTTACAGGGGACAAAACAAAAACAAAAACAGCTTCCAAGAAACATGATTAGTGGATATTAGTTATTTATCCTCCCCATGTTTACTGGACTTCTCTCAGTCTCAGTTTTTATGCTTGGGTACGGTGTGGTAAATCGGATAATGGTCCCCCAAGATATCCAGATCCCAATCCCTGAAACCTACAGATACTATTTTATGCTGAAAAAGATTTTTCAAATGTGATTATGGATGTTGTTATGGCGGATTTCCCTGCATTATCTGCATGGGCTGTAAACATAATACAAGGCTTCTTATATCAAGGAAGAAGAGGGAGGCACACAATGGAAGAAGGCAATCTCCCCACTAAGGCAAGAAGTTACGCCACTGGCTTTGGGGATGGAGAAAGGGCTCTGGAGCCAAGGAATGAAGCTCGAGAAGCTGGAAAGGCAGGCAGATGGGGTCTGCCTAGACTTCTGCAATGCTTTCATACTTCAGACCTCCAGAACTTTTAAGAGAATAAAGGTGTGTTCTTTTACCTCTAAATTTATTTGTTGTTGTTAGGTGCCGTCGAGTCGGTATCTGACTCATAGCGACCCTCATAGGGTTTTCAATGGCTGACTGTTTTGGGATTGCCTTGGGAGTGGGTTGCCAGGCCCTTCTCCCATTTTTGTGGTGCTGGGAATTGAACTCAGGACCTCAGAGACTGCAGCTCAGTGCTCTACCAACTGAGCTAAATCCCAGCCCTCTAAATTTATGGTAAGGGTTTTTTAGAGCAAACATAGGCAAAGTAATAGAGACTAAGTTCAGGGGTGGATAGGAGACCACGGTAAGCAAATCAATGTATTTCATTTCTGATCCATCATAAAGGATGGCTCAAAAGTAGTTCCCGTTACCCAAACAGCAGTGGAACATTGACCAGGAAACCTGGGAAGAGGTAGGAATTCTCCTACTAGAGTGCACCCTCAAGGGTGTGAGATTTGGAAAGCTGAAGCCACCTCCTGTACCCAAAGGAAAACCTGCCTAAGGAAGAAGTCAGATGGAGACCTGGAGGTGATGAGAGAGTAGAGAAAGCAAGAGAGAAGAGAGAGAAAGGAGAGGAAAGCAAGGATTGGGGGCGCTGGATGCCGATGCCACTGGTATCTTACGTGCTTCGAGATACACTGCAAGCCACTCTTGACCCTGTACTTCCCAGATAACTGAGTAAAGCAGCTCCTTCTTAAACCAGGATGTGCTATAATTTTGCCCTTTGCAAATGAAAGTGATTTTTAGGTTTGAGATTTTAGGCTCCTTTTTTTTTTTAAAGTCAATACAATTGTATGACTGGTAACATGTATTTCACTAGTAGACATAATTAGAGACCACACCAATAAGCATATCTTCTACATAGAGGGATAAGATTCTAAGCAATAAATGTTACAGCTGGCCAGATAACCATTAGAGAAAAACTTAGAAGTAAATCCAAATCTGAAGAGAAGGGATTAACCTTACAGGGGCAGGATTTCCACCCTAGTTAGGGGCTTTATTGTCAAATTCCATTATGGATTCATCATAACCAAAGTACCCAGTCACATTATTCCACCCTAAACTATTTTTCCTCAAGAATAAAATGGTGCCCTAACTTATTTTGTCTCTTTTCTGATATTAAGCAACCTTTGTAGGGATTTCTTTTTGTAGTGCTTAGTTATCACTATCTTTAAATCTCAGAGTAAAGGGAGAAGATTATCTTCCTGCCGCTGGCCCCAAGGCCACTTAGCACCTGCACAAGAGTGTTTGGATTCTATGTGAAGAAATGACATTGCATTAAAGAATTAAGTCCTCAGTTTGATGTGGGCTTTGGCATCTGTAAAGTTATTATGATGAAGCAAATGTGAAAGTATTATTGCACATGTTCCACATTACCTGAGAGATGGGAAAGATAATTCACAGATTATACCTGCTGTTTATCTCGGACACAGTCTCGCTAGGAATGATTTCCTCATTATTTCCAAGAGATGATTGCTCCAAGTGGAATTAGTGAGCATGATGTGGGAGAAATGTCCACCATCTAACTTGATTGTCTTAAGAGTTATAAAGTAGTCACACATAGTCAGCTGTCCACTTTCCCAGAGAATTTCATTTTCTGATGTAGGAGCCAAGAGTTGATATTAGCAAAAGGTAGAACCTACTTCTCACCCTAAAAAGCACAATCAAGCTATCTGTTCTGAGTCTTCCATTTGAGTCTATTCTTATTGGTAAAAAGTTAACAATGTGATGATGTGTTTTGTCTTTGAAAATATGACTGTATATTTATGCGATACAATATATAATAGACTATTCCAGAGGCTCAGGAGATGGAAGCAGGAGGATCACAAGTTCAAGATCATAGGCAGTCTGTGTGACTTAGCAAGACCCTGTCTCAAAAAGCAAAAAAATGGGCTGAGGGTGCAGCTCAGTGGTCCAGCACTTGCAGAACATGCAAGCACGAGGCCGTGGGTTCAACCCCCAGTACCGCAAAAAAAAAAAAGTATATATATATATATATATATATATTACTTATAAGTTGCCACCTGAAGAAAGGAAGGAGTCTGAGGAGCACAGATTCATGGCCAATCAACAACCTCATGAAGAGTGGCTGGTATACTTGTATGAGTTCTACCTTCCTCATAAATGTAGAAAATTACATATATATGTATATATATATGTGTATATATATGTATATATGTATGTTTGTATGTATGTATGTGTTTATACATATACACACATATATAGTGTGTATATATATGTATATATGTATATGTATATATGTATGTGTGCATATATGCATACATGTGTGTGCATGTATGTATGTGTGTATGTAATTTTATATATATATATATATATAAATCATCCCTTCAGATCTCAAAAGCTAAGCAGGGTTGGCCTGGTTAGTACTTGGATGGGAGACCATCTGGGAACACCACATACTGTAGGCTTGCAAGAAGGACCTAGCAACCCACTCCCAAAAATCAATTCGCCCTTGAAAACCCTATGAATAGCAAAGAAGCACTGACAATAGTGTTTCGCTTGTTGTACATAGGGTCGCTATGAGTTGGACACAGACTTAATGGAAACTAACAACAATTACATACACACACATACATATACATATATGTGTGTATATGTGTACACATATATATGTGTGTGTGTGTATATGCATATATATATATATATATATATATATATATGTATACATTTGTGTGTGTATGTGTGGTACTGGGGGTGAGTTGAACCCAAAGCCTTCCAGATGCTTTGCAGATTTTCTACCAGTGAGTTGTATCACCAGCCCCTTTTTTATTTTTTATCTTGAGACAGTATCTCACTAAGTTACACAGGCTGCCTCTGGCCCAAAACTTGTGATCCTCCTGCCTCTGCCTCCCGAGTTGCTGGGATTACAGGTGTGCACCACCACCCAATTGAATTTAAATTTGCAGTAGCTAAATTAATTTAAAATATTATTCAGTAACTTACTTTTCTGCATCCTGAGAATATTAAAAAGTAGATAAATCACCTATCTAAGTAAAAAATGAGCTTTTTAAACTTATGCCCTAGATTAGATGTGTATCCATTACACTCTTACACAGTTTCTATTTATATAACCAAAGTTGACATTCATGATGACGGACCCTGGGCCCCTGTGAGTGTTGAACCACCACAAAATTCTTTTCTGCACATTGGGTAATAATGTTGCTTTTAAAAAATTCACTGTAGGTTTTTAAAACGCAACCTATGCCTTTTCCTCTTTTAAACCATGGTCATTCCTTGAAGCAAGTACTTGGAGCACAGAAACCTAAAAGACTTGTAGTCAAAATAGGAACCCTTTCTAAAATCAATCAAACCTTAAGTCTTTCTTCCCAGAAAAAAATAGAACAAAACAAAAATACTTGTGGTTTCAAAAGATCCTTCTTCAAGGTCTTTTGTTGTTGTTGTTATTGTTGTTTTATGTAGTAATGCTCATTGGGCTGAGTTTTTAAATTGTAGGCCCTATTTACTGGCATTATTTAGGCATTGGGGATTTACTACTTTTTCACCATGTCCAATGCATATCCTTTGCCAGATCCTCACAAACTCGGCAAGCCATATTTTAAATTAATTCCTAGTCTATCTTTATTACATGGGTGCAAGTATTGTTTACTATGCTTCCAGTCTTTGTTTTTTTTTTTTTTTTCTTGTGGGACTTGGAGGTTGAACCCAAGTCCTCACGCTTTTTTTTTTTTTTTTTGCCGTGAGATAGGATCTCACTGCCTCTAGCCTCAGACACTCTATGCTCTTGCCTCTGTTTCCTGAGTGGCTGGGATTGCAGGCCTGAGTCCCTGCTCCCAGCCTGTTTCCAGTATTTTAATGTACAATTTTTCACTTTAGAATTAATAAAAGAAAATTGTGCTTAACTTTCTGGATATAGTCATAGGTTGGTTGCTGCTGGGAATACATTCTGAGAACAGAATCTACTATCAGCATCTTGGACTAAAGTGAGGCATTTGTAACATTTGATGAACCTACATTGATTGACATCATTATCACTCTAAGTCCATGCTTTAGAGTTCATGGTCTCAGTGTGCTACTTTGGACGTATCTATAATGACATATGTGGGCTGGGATTTGGCTCAGTTGGTAGAGCGCTGTGCTGCAGTCTCTGAGGTCCTGAGTTCAATTCCCAGCACCACAAAAATGGGAGAAGGGCCTGGCAATCCACTCCCAAGGCAATCCCGAAACAGCCAGCCATTGAAAACCCTATGAGGGTCGCTATGAGTCGGATACGGACTCGACGGTGCCTAACAACAACAACAACAACAATGACATATATCCACTATTATAGCATCATATAAAATATATTCATTGCCATAAAATCCTCTTTGCTCTACCTACGTATTCCTCCTTCCCTCCTAAGCCCTGGTAAGCACGATATATTTTTTACTGTCTATCATTTTTCCTTTTTACAGAGTGTCATAGATTTGGAATCATTCCAACATTTTAAGCCCTTTCCAAGAAGGTTAAAATATGCACTTGAAGACTCCCTCTTTCATTTCATGGCTTAATGACTGGTTTACTTTGAATTCTGAATAACATTCCAGTTCTCGTTTTTCTATATCCTTACCAGCATTAGTGTTAGTGGTGTTCTGTTTTTTGGCCATTCTAGTAGTTGTGAAGTGGTATTGTATGTTTCAGTTTGTGATTCCTAAAGACAAATGCTGTTGAACATGTTTTCAAACGCTTATTTGACACCTGAATATCTTTTTTGGTTTGGGAGGCAGAGGCAGGAGGATGACAAGTTTGAGACCAGAGGTAGTCTGCTTAGCTTAGTGAGACCCTTTCTCAAAAAGTTAAAAAAAAAAAAAAGAAAGAAAAAGAAAAAGAAAAGAAATGGACTCGGGGCGCAGCTCAGTGGTCCAGCACTTGCATAGCATGCAAGTGTGAGGCCCTGGGTTCAACCCCTAGTACCAAAAAAAAAAAAAAAAAAAAAATCTCTTTTGGTGATGTATGTGTTCAAATATTTTGCTACTTTTTAATTGGGTTGTTTGCTTGCTTATTGTAGAGTTTTAAGGATTCTTTGTATATTTTGGATAACTCCTTTATCAGAATCCTTTTGAAAATATTTTTTTGGCTTGTGTTAATTTACTCTCTTGGTAGTATTTCAGACAGCTGAAGTTTTAATTTTTTTTTTTCTGTTGCCCAAGCTATAGCGTACTGACAGGGATGATCTCATTAATGACAACGTGAACACCCTAACAGCACTGTTCTCGTTGTTGTTGTTAGGTGTTGTCAAGTTGGGATTTCAATGGCAGATTGTTTAGGGATTGCCTTGGGAATGGGTTGCCACATTCTTCTCCCATTTTTGCGGTGCTGGGAATCAAACTTGGGACCTCAGAGACTGCAGAGGAGTGCTCTACCAACTGAGCTAAATCCCAGCCCTACCAGCATGGTGCACTGTAACCCTGAACTCCCGAATTCAAGTGACCCTCCTGCTTCAACCTCCCGAACAGTTAGGGCTAAAGGTGTATGTCACTTATACCTGCCTTGAAGTTTTTAATTTTAATGAATTTCATATTATCAACTACTACTTCCTTGGATTGTGTGTTTTGATGTTAAATATTAAAAGTGACCACAACAGCCAAAGTTGTCTAGATTTTCTTCTACGTTATCTCTAAAGGTCTTACAGTTTTGTATTTTACATTTATCTTTGTGATCCATATATATATATACACATGTACATATACATATGTACATACATATACATACATACATATATGTGAGTGTATATGTATGTATGTGTGTGTATATATATATATATATATATATATATATATATATATTTATATTCCATGTCTAGATTCATTTTTTTCTTTGGTATGTGGATGTCTGGTTATTTCTGCAATATCTGTTGAAGACTATACTTTCTCCATTGTATTGCCTTTGCCCCTTTTGTCAAGGATTAGTTAATTATTTATGTGAATCCATTTTAGGACTCTCTCTTTTCTGTTCCATTGATCTATTTGTCTACTCCTTCACCAATTCCACATGGTTTAATAATTAGAGATTTATAATAAATTTGGAAGTTGCATAATGTCAGTCCTCTGACTTTGTTCTTTGTGTGTGTGCGTGTGTGTGATGGTGGAGATTAAATCCAGGGCCTTGCACATGCTGGGCTAATGCTGTACTATTGAGCTACATTTCTCAGCCATTGGTTTTTTGGGAGAGCTTCTTGCTACATAGCTCAGGCTGGCCTAGAACTGAGGATCTTCCTTCCTTTGTCTCTGAGTGCTGAGATTACAGGTATATGCCACCACATCTGGTTATTCTTATCTTTTAATATTGGGTCAGCTATATTTGGGTTCTTTGTTTATATAAACTGTAGAATCTGTTTGTTGGTATCCACCCAACACTTTCTAGAATTTTGATAGGATTACATCGACTCAATAGATCACACTGGGAAGAACTGATGTATTCCCAATATTGTATCTTCTTAATCATGAACAAGGAATCTCTCTTCATTCACTTCGTTTCTTTTATTTAGCAGAGTTTTGTAATTTTCCACTTACAAGGTTTTGCATATGTTTTGTTAGATTGTTCCTAAGTATTTTGTTTTGCTAGGTCATATGTTTTAAATTTCAAATTTCACTTGTTCACTGTGAGTATATGGGAAAGCAATTGACTTTTGTAAAATGACTATATCCTGCAACCTTGCTATAATCACTTAATAGTTCCAGCACAATTGTATTGGTAATGCAACTAGCCAAGAAAAGTAAATAAAGGTACACACATTGAAAAGGAAGAAATAAAACTGTCTTTGTAAGCAAGTAGTCAAAACTATTGTTTCTATTCCTCATTTGACGAGTTTTTATCATGAATTAGTGTTGGATTTTGTCAAATGCTCTGTTTACATCTGTGGATATGGTCATGCGCTTTTTCTTCTTTAGTTTGTCGGCTGTCATGGATAGCAATAATTCATTTTGACATGTTGAGCAAGGTTTGCATACCTATGGTAAATCCAATTAGCTGTTGCGGTGGTTTGGATTTAAAATGTCCCCCGAATGTCATGTGATTGAATGTCTGGTCCCCAGGTGGTTACACTGTTGGTGGAGGCTATGGGACTTTGGAGGTACTCTTAGCTTTGTGGAAGCAAAGGTAGATTTACTAACAAAACTGTGCCAAACATTTAAGGAAGAAGTTCTACCAATTCTCTATAGTTGCCTCCAGAAGACAGAGTTGGAAGAGCCCCTGGTGACCTTTGGAGGCTAATCCAGACTCATGATTCTGGTTGCTCTTTCTGCTGATCACCCACCAGGATGCGAGGTTTTCTGGCAGGGACTGCAGCCTGCCTGGCCACTGTGCCCCTTGCCTGCATGGACTGTGGTTTTCTAACCATGAGCTTCCAGGAAATCATGGCTCCCACAGGTTTGTTTTGGTGAGATTGGCTGCCGCAGCACCTCACAACCTGACTAACACAGTTGTGCATGATTTTATTGCATATCACTGAATTTTGTTTGTTGATATTTTGTTGAGGACTTTTTGCATTCATGTTCATGAAATGTTTCTTTTTGGATAATATCTGATTTTCATATTTGGGTAATGCTGGCCTCATAGAAAGAGTTATGGAGGATTTCTTCCACCTCTACCTTCTAGAGGCAATTACAGAGAATTGGTGTAACTTCTTCCTTAAATGTTTGGCATAGTTTTACTAGTAAATCTACATGGGCCTCTTCTGCTCCATTCGAGAGAGCTATTAATCACTGACTCAATTTTTTAATAGTTATATGCTTACTCAGATTGTTCGATTTTTTATAATCCTGTTCTGCACACACTATTACTTATTCTTTTCACTATCATTATGCACTTATGCAAATTTAAATTAGTGAATATTTTATTTTTATTTGAAAAATAGACATTAGAATTTTAATGAAAATTTATTATTGTGTGTTCAAAATATAGATGTTGTTAGGTGTCATTAAGTCAAGTCCAACTCATAGCAACCCTTCACTCACTAGAAGGGAACACTCTCTGACACTGTTCATAGTGCTTGGCACTGTGTCAGTGCTTCTCTGTTATTCATAGAGTTTTCAATGGCTGATTGTTTTGGGAGTGAGCTGCCAGGTTGTTCTCCCATTTTATGTGGTGCTGGAGATCGAATCCAGGGCCTCAGATAGTGCAGAGCAGCACTCTATCAAACTACCTAAATCACAAGCCCCAAAATATATATTATTGTTGTTAGGTGCTGTGGAGTCAGGTCTGACTCATAGCGGCACTTATAGGGTTTTCATTGGCTGATTGTTTCGAGATTGCTTCAGGAGTGGATTTTCCTATCAGAATATATATGTTGTTGTTAGGTGCCATCAAGTCGGTATCCGACTCATAGTGACCCTATGTACAACAGGGGAAACACTATTGTCAGTGCTTCTCTGCTGTTCATAGGGTTTTCAATGGCAGATTGATTTTTGGGAGGGGGTTGCCATGTCCTTCTCCCAATCGTACAGTATCTGGTGTTCTCTGGTGGTCTCCCATCCAAGTACTAACCAGGCCCGACCCTGCTTAGCTTCTGATATCTGATGGGATCGGATGCTACAGGGGTTCGGCTATAGGCCAGAATATATATATAGGCTATTTAATTTCTTATGTATTGTTGTTAGGTGCCGTCGAGTCGGTATCCGACTCATAGCGACCCTCATAGGGTTTTCAATGCCTGATTGCTTCGGATTGCCTCGGGAGTGGATTGCCAGGTCCTTCTCCCTCTTATGTATTACTATCTTCAATAAATATCTTTTGGGTGAGTTAATATATTTTCTCCTAGAACAAGATAAAGGTATATTATCAAAAATAAACATCTGATTTGAATTTTCTCCCATCATAAACTTCTTCTCTTTTTATTGGCATCTGCAGAATTGGGTTTTCAAAACGCCACAGACTAAAAGGAAAGACATAGAATGAATCCATGCCGAAAGTGTAATTTCACCATGAGAAATGTATTTTCTCTCTTCCCTAGGATGATAGGGGGAAATCTGGAAGAGTTGCCAGTTAGCATACAAAGTAATACAAGTCAATAGATAATAAATATGTCATTTTCCTCTTTTTTCCTTGCTATGGAGGTTCCCCAGGGACACTGATTGTATAGCAAAGGGCTTCGTATCAGACACAGTGGGAGGAGAGTTTGAGCACTTAAAAAAACAGTCTCATGAAACTAAAGGCTTTGAATATTATAGACAAGTTAAAAATGTACACAAATGAATGTTTTATTATTATCTTTGAATGTAAGACTTCACATTTAAGCATATTTGTATTCTTTCACTGCACCAAGTTTTCAGTTTGAAGGATGAATAAAATTGAAAAGACAGGCAGGACGAAGACACTGGTAAATATCACGAAGACTGATCAAGAGGCCAGAATATTATAGAATACATGGGGAATGAATTACATTAATTTGAAGGAAAGATAAGTATTGGAAAGGAAGACATACAACTGTTATAGAGAGACTTGAACAAACTCTTAATGAAATGGAGACAAAATATAAATTCTGTGAGCATAGAAAACAGGATGAATGTCTGATTGTAGGGAAAAGGAAAAATTCTCTTTGTTGTAGACTCATATGATCTACTTCTCTATTGTTCTATCTCAAAAAGAGTAGCCCATAATGGAATAACCCAGATTCTATGCTATTATATATTTATGTAGTAAATAGTAAAGACGCAAGTACTTATGGGACACTTTTATCATAGATGCCATATAAAGAGTTCATAACTGACTTGGTATAAAATCTCAAATACCTAAACAGCTTCATTGCAAAGCAAAGGCCTTTAAAATACTTCCTTAAATTTCCATTACACTGTTTTTTCTAAAAGGCTCAAAGGGGAAGTCCATTACATAATTCTCAAAATATCTCAAGAAGTGAGTAGGTGTAAAAACCAATATTCCCAATTAGTAGACAAAGAAAGTGCACGTAAAGGCTGTGTGCTCATCGTCAGGTAGTGGGAAGACTAAGGCTAGAATTCAGTGTTGATTCTTCTTTCAACAACTTTGTGATATTTATGTATCACGATTTTAGAGCTCTAGAGAATATTTATCATTCCTGAAAAATAATCTAAATTTATATTAACAATACTTTCTCTTGTTAATTCATTCTATTTAAAATAATTTCAGAGGAGAGAGACATGAGTTATGAAGAATTAGGAGTTCCAATCACTGAGTTTAGAGAAGCAAAGTTTGAGAGTCTTTGAGTGATAATGGAGTATTATCATCAGATCATAGTTTGGCACTCCCTCCCCTGAGGATAAAAGGGAGATTTCAATCATTTTCAGAGTTTTACATTAACTATAACGTCCTGATATCTTCAACTATAAAGCGTGAAAGTATGTATACTATGATTCCATTATTGAGAAAGAGCAAGTATCACATGGATAGCACTAAGTTGCTCACAAGAGTTACAATAAGAGACAATCCTTCCATCTTGGGTGGCTTTGGGTTCCGGGATGAAAAGAACAGAAGAAAACCAATTGTGCCTCCCTTTTTAGGTTTCTCAATTTGATGCCATTAGAAGGAAGCCATTGGAGTAATCTTCTACACCTTGAGCCTAATGAATCCCATCTATTTATAGAGTTTAGCAAATTATATTTGTGTTTAAATGTTTATTTTCCACACGAAATATTTGATCTTTATACACTTATTGTAACAAATGGCAGTTAAAAGTACTAGTTAAGTATACATTTAACTACTCTGTCCCCAACTAACAATTTGCATGGCTTTGAAAACCAATTTCTTGTATTTTCTTTTCCCTTCGACTCTTTCCTCCTCCTCTTTTCTATGGTGTGGTTTACCCATCTTTTCTATGATGTGGTTTCTCCCACTTGGCTTGTCCTCCTGTCTCCACCAGTCATTTATAGGCTTCTACATTTCTGCTCTCTCAGAGGACTTTATCCCCATGATTAGGACTTTGGGATCCTTTCTTCTCCTTTTAATGATACCCAATGAATTTTTATTTAAATCTCCATCTTGCCTGCTTTTCCCAGCTCCTTTCTTGTGTTTTTTCCACTTAATCTCAGCCACCTGGGTCCCAAATCTTTTCCTGCAATGCATCCCATTATTAGGAGTTACTTTATCCTGACAGTCTTCCTTTGGAGAACTGCCATGCTTTCCTATATTGGTTTTAATTAGGAGTTTGAGGGTTCTTATAACATTTTCTACGTGGCATCTCTGCTTTGCCCTTGTTTCATTTCTCATAGCCCCTTGGTGAGTGTTTTCATACCTTCTTCACCATACTTAGCAGCTTCTAATATACGGGTTAGTTGTTAGGAGGGACCAATCCCGGGGGAAAGACAATGTTTGGGACAGGGGCAGGTCAATGGAAAAAGGAAACTCCTCAAGTAGATGGATTGACACAGTAGATGCAGCAATGGCTTAAACATAAAAAGATTGTGTGTCTGGCACAGTGTCATGGAGTACTTTATTCTATTGCTCATTGAGTTGCTATGAATTGGACCCTACTCAAATGCATCTAACAACAGCAACAATGTATGGGTATTGATTTGCTTTGACATTTCCTTGTATTTAATTTGCTCTAATTTGCCACGCCTTTCCACTTTGACATTCTGCCCCATCATGGTGTGCTGCTGGGATGTTTAAAACTATATCACTAGTGTTTCGGATACCAGAAGGGCCACCCATGGTAGACAAATTTCATCTGACCTTCCAGACCAAGGCAGAATGGGGAGAAATACCCAGCAGCCCATTCCCTAAACTCCCCTTTGAAAACTCTATGAATAGCACTATCAAATATAGTGCTGGAAAATGAGCCCCCTAGGCTGGAAGGGACTCAAAAGACAATTGGAGAAGAGCTACCTCATCAAGATAGAGTTGACCTTAATAACAGGAATGGAGTAGAGCCCCTAGGATCTCCATTTGCTAATGTGGCATGACTCAAAATGAGAAGAAATAGGGGTGCAACAATGGGCTCAAACATAAAAAGATCATGTGCATGGCACAGTTTTGGGTAGTGTTTTGTGCTGTTGTACACAGGGTCTTTATGAATTGGACCTGACTTGATGGTACCTAACAACAGCAACAGCAGCAGCAACAACAACAAACACAACATAACCATCCTATCCCCCTAAAAACAGGGCTGACCAGGGACTGAAACTTGAAACTAGCAGCCAAAATAAAGCTTTCCTCCTTGTTTCTCTTGGGAACTTGTCACAGCAACAAAAGTCTGACTAACGTCACAGGTATATGTGCATTTGAACACATGTGGACACATGTAACTTACGTGAAGTGTTTACTTTCTTCCCACAATAACTGTGTGAGTAACTGGATCATCTTTATTATGCATGGGACGCATTCTCAAGTGCTTGGTGAACCTCTATTTCATCGTACTCACCTTATAATAGTTTCCCATAAGCTAACAACATAGGCACTCACATGCCTGTCAGTTTGCCATACTGTGGGAGCTTGCGTGTTGCTGTGATGCTGAAAGCTATGGTACTGGAATTATAGACATCAACCAGCAGGGACATCCATTGTGGATAGGTTTCAACTGAGCTTCCAGACTAAGACAGACTAGGAGTAGGACCTGGAAGCTCCTTCTTGAAACAATTAGCCATTGAAAACCCTAAGAATAGCAGAGAAACATTGTTAGGTCTAGTGCTGGAAAATGAGCCTCTCAGGTTTAAAGGCACTCAAAAGACCACTGAGAAAAAGTATCCTCCTCAAAATAGAGTCAACCTTAAAGATGGAAATGGAGTAAAGCCCCAGGGACCTCCATTTGTTGATGTGGCATGACTCAAAATAACAAGGAACAACAGTAAATGTTCATTAATAATTGGAAAGTGGAACGTATGTAGTATGAATCTAGGAAAATTAGAAATCATCAAAAGGAAAATGGAATGCATTCTAGGCATCAGTGAGCTAAAATGAAATGGCATGGGCCATTTTGGATCAGATAATCATATGGGCTACTATGCTGGGAATGACAAATTATAGGGAACAGGGGTTGCATTCATCATCAAAAAAGACATCTCAAGATCTATCCTGGAGTACAATGATGTCAGTGATAGAATAATATCCATATGCTTACAGGGAAGGCCAGTTAATATGACTATTATTCAAAATTATGCAACCACCACTAATACCACAAATGAAGACGGTAAGACTTTTACTAGCTCCTAGAGTCTGAAGTAGATTGAACATGCAATCAGAATGTACTGACTGGAAACAAAGAAAGAGGCTAAGTAGTTGGAAAACATGGCATTGGTGACAGAAATGATGCTGGATATCACATGATAAAATTTGTCAGATCAATCATTTTTCATTGCAAATTCATTTTGTTACCAATATAAACAGTGAATATAGACATGGTGGTCACCAGATGGGATACGTAGGAACCAAACTCACAACATTTCTGCAAAGACATGAAGAATAAGCTCAATATCAGATGTCAGAACAAGACCAGGTGCTGATTGTGTATCAGACCATCACCTACTCATATGCAGGTTCAAACAGAAACTGAAGAAAATTAGAACAAGGGTACAAGAGCCAAGGTATGACCATGAGTATATCTCACCTAAGTTCAGAGCCCACCTCAAGAACAGGTTGATGTATTAGACATGAATGAAAGAAGGCCAGGTGAGTTGTAGCATGACATCAAAGATTTCATTCATGAGGAATGCAAAAGGTTAGTAAAAGGACAGGAAAAAAAGAAAAGATCAAATTACGTATTATAACAGACTCTGAAACTTGCCTTTGAATGGCAAGCAGCTAAAGTAAAAGGAAGATATAATGAAGTTAGGAACTAAACAGAAGATTTCAAAGGGAAGCATGAGAAGACAAAATCAAATATTGTAATGACACGTGCAAAGACCTGGAGATGGAAAATCAAAAGGGAAGAACACACTGTTTTTCTTAAGCTTAAGGAACTAAAGAAAAAAATTAAACTTGGAGTTGCAATAGTGAAATAGTCTACAGGGAAAATATTCAATGATGCAGGAAACATCAAAAGATGGAAGGAATATACAGAGTCATTATACCAAATGAATTGGTGGATGACCAAACATGCCTTAAAGGAACTAATGAAACACAAGGCTCCAGGAATTGATGGAATACCAATAGAGATGTTTCAATGAACAGATGTAGCACTGGAGGTGCTAACTTGTTTATGCCAAGAGATTTGGGAAAACAAAAACAAAAACAAAAACAAAAAACTACCTGGCCAACTGACTGGAAGAGATCTATCTTTGTTTCTGTTCCCAAGAAGGGGATCTAAGAAAATGTGGAAACTATTGAACAATATCATTAACATCTCATGCAAGCAAAATTTTGGTAATGATCATTTAAAAGTGACTGCAGCAGTATATAGACATGGAGCTGCCAGAAAAATCAAGCCAGATTCAGAAGAGAGTGTGGAACCAGGGACATCATTGCTGATGTCAGATGGATATTTACTGAAAACAGAATACCAGAAAGATGTCCATCTGTGTTTTATTGATCATGCAAAGGCATTTGACTGTGTGGATCATAATAAATTATGCATAAAATTGTGAAGAATGGGAATATCATGGCACTTAATTGTACTCATAAGGAATCTATACATGGCTTATGAGGCGTCATTTGAACAGAACAAGGAAACACTGCATGGTTTAAGGACTAAAAAGGTATGCATCAGGGCTGTCTCCTTTCACCATACCTCTTTAATCTCTATTCTAATAATCCAAGAAGCAAGACTTTATGAAGAACATGGCATCCTGCTTGGTGGAACATGCATTAACAACCTGCATTATGCAGACGATACAACTCTGCCTGCTGAAAATGAAGAGGCTTTGAAATATTTACTGATGAAAATCTAAGAACACAGTATGGATTGCAACTCAACATCAACAAAACAAAAAATCCTTACAACTGAGTCAGTAAACAACCTCATGATAAATGGAGAAAAGATTGAAGTCATCCAAGCGTTTGTTTTATTTGGGTTTACAATTAACACCCACAGAAGCAGCAGTCAAGAAATCAAAAGATGCATTGCACTGGACAGAGTTTTTGCAAAAGATCTCTTTAAAGTGTGAAAAGTAAAGATGTCACATTAAAGAAGAAGGCGCGCCTGACTTATACCATAGTATTTTCAGTGGCATCATATGGTTGTGAAAGCTGGACATTGAATAAGGGAGACAGGAGAAGAATTGATGCTTTTCAATCATGGTGCTGGAGACAAATATTGAATATAACATGGACTGCCCAAAGAACCAACAGATTTGTTCTAGAAGAAATGCAACCAGAGTGCTCCTTGGAAGCAAGGATGGCTAGACTGTGCCTTATGTATTTTGGACATGTAGTCAGGAAGGACCAATCTCTAGAGAAGGACATCATGTTTTAGGCAATAGCAGGTCAATGAAAAAAGGAAGATTCTCACCTAGATGGATTGACACAGTGTCTGCGACAATGGACTTAACCATAAAAAGAACATGTGCCTGGCACAGCATTGTATAATGCTTCATTCTATTGTACATAGGGTCGCTATGAGTCGAATTTGACTCAAAGGCACCTAACAGCAGTAGCAACAATAAACAACAACAAAGGAAACAAAGTCACTTGGGACAGTCTACAAAAGGAATTTAGCTAATACCACTAACTGAAAATACTTCTCTAAAAGTATCATCACCTCTCACTTCCTGAGTGATAAAGTCTGATAATAACTAAATTTTCTTTTTGTGATGCTACCCCTCTTGCAGTAAGCCTCAGCTTTCCCAATCACATTTCAGATGCTCAACATGATCATCAATAGCTCTTCTACAATTTCTCTCCCTGAATAACCACCAGTCCCCCTTCCCTCATATTTGATCTTGCTTCTTTTCATCACACTTTCACATCCACATAACACAGACACGTGTACACATCACGTTATGAATATGCTTTTAACTTCAGGATGCTGTAACCCATCTAAGGCCTTGAGTTATTCTTATTCCACGTACACGCAAGTTCTGCTTTATACAGACTTGTAGGAAACGTCAGTCCCTAAAGATTTCCCGAATTGAAACTTTTCTTTTGCCATTGATTTCCCTCTGCCTTCAGTTTGTGGCCTGTGCTCATTGCCCAAAGAGTCACACCGTATTTCCTCCTGTAGCCTCTCATAGGGCTGGGATTTAGCTCAGTTGGTAGAGCGCTGCTCTGCAGTCTCTGAGGTCCTGAGTTCAATTCCCAGCACCGCAAAAATGGGAGAAGGACCTGGCAATCCACTCCCAAGGCAATCCCAAGAAAATCAGCCATTGAAAACCCTATGAGGGTTGCTATGAGTTGGATACTGACTTGACGGCACCTAACAACAACAAGCCTCTCATATACTACAATACCATCTTCCCCCTTAACCAATGTCCTCATATAGCCTTTCCCCCCTTAATGTATGAAATATTATTTATTTACACCATTAGGATGTCACATACATTTTCTTCAGTCTTTCCTTCCACCAGGAAAAAGAAATGGGGTTCCTTCTACTCATGTGGTTCCTCTGCATATTTCTAAACAATATGGTCTTTTCTAACATAAGGAGAACTCTCCTTTCCTCATGCCCCAGCTGACTTACAGACCCATCTCTTGTTCATCCTATTACTATGTGTCCCCCTTTGCCTTTTCTCTATGGTCGCCTGCTTTATCTCCTCATCTGTTCTTGAGATGCCTACTCGATATCCTTCCTTTTTCTCCTAATCCTTTCCCTACATTCATTTAGAGATGTTACCAGCTTAATTCTTGGACATGGTGGTACACATCCCAGGGACTCAGGAGGTGGAGGCAGGAGGATCACAGGTTCAAGGCCAGAGGCAGCATGTATAATTTAGCAAGACCCTGTCTCAAAATAAAAATTAAAAAGGTCTGGGGGTGCAGCTCAGAGATAAAGCATTTGCCTAGCACAAGGCCCTGAGTTCCACCTCCTTCTACCAAAGTAAAATAAATAGATAAGTAGGGTTTTTTTCTGTTTCCCCCTCC
Organism: Pedetes capensis; assembly: GCA_007922755.1. NCBI lineage: Eukaryota > Metazoa > Chordata > Mammalia > Rodentia > Pedetidae > Pedetes > Pedetes capensis. The sequence continues at coordinate 32,951 of VMDO01009532.1, read as the reverse complement.
ATGGGTTGTAAGATGCTCTTGGGTGAATATTATGAAGGTGAACGTCTTCTCCAGCAAATCTATCAGTACACATACTTTTTGCCTTATTTTTGTTAACTAGTCTGTACTTGGCGCATCTCTGAGTATCCCAGTACTGACAATAATCTAAGCCTGTCTCTAAATAAAAACGATTTGGCTAGCAGACAGGGTTAGCTTCCCCTTGCCACAGCTGTCCTTCACAGGTGATTTCAAACGCAAATCCTCACCCGTTGGTGTTTATTGGTGACGCTGATCTCTCATGGTGTCTTGTGAAGGTAAACCGCGGTCTCTCTTACGGACACAGTTTCATCCCTAAACAGAATTAACGGAGCTTGGATGGTGCCTGGTTCACGCAATCACCACAAAGTTTTTCCAGCCTTGCTTTCCCTCATTCTCTAAACTAAATTCAATTTCTTCACTGCTTTCAAGCTCCTGTTAAACTTCTCGTTTCCAGGGACTTGAATTCCTGTAAATATATCCCTGGGGTTCTCCCGAAGTGAATTAATAATTAAGGTCCCTGTAGGGTAAGAATTACAGCCCTAGGGCTGGTTTGGTGATGCAAGCAGAACCTCACTGCTTACCTCTGATTGAAGGAAACTTTCTGCTTTCCTAGCAGGAGTGCAAAGGTTCTTTGCTTCTTTTCTTTCATGTTTTCCACCCCTGACTCTTAGCAAAGACAGGACAGATGAGAGAATGGTGTTTTCCTACCTTTTTCCTCCCTAGCTGGGATTTAGCTCAGTTGGTAGAGCGCTGCACTGCAGTCTCTGAGGTCCTGAGTTCAATTCCCAGCACCGCAAAAATGGGGGGAAGGATCTGGCAATCCACTCCCAAGGCAATCCCGAAACAGTCAGCCATTGAAAACCCTATGAGGGTCGCTCTGAGTCGGATACCGACTCGAAGGCACCTAACAACAACAAGCACATTCCTTCACTCAGTTCTTCCATTTTCCCTGTAGCTCTCCGCTTGGGTGTTGTCACTGATAGCGAATTCTCAGGGACCTCTGTACCAAAGCCAGCCAGAAGAATGCAGGGGGCTTCCAGTGTGGGAGGCCCTTCTCTAACAGGCGCAGCCTGGCCACAGGCACAATTCTCCATCCGATTTCCAGAAAGCTCTTATCCTCCTCGCCTCCCTCCCAATCGCACCCACGGTCACACTGCCTTCTGCACCAGAGATGACCATTTCCCCAGCTGATTTCACCCTCTCTGCCTCAATATCCCCTGCCAAGAGAAGCCTCTCCCTCCTCTTCTCTGTTCCTGGAATCTGTCACTTGGCTCTGAAGGAAGGCTCTGCCTGCTTGGCCCGTCCCCGTGGCTTCCAGGCCAAAATGAACTGGGCTATGCCATCGGGAGTCTTGGCGCGGGCAGCCACCATTGGAAATAAAAATACCCGACTGTGAGTCGTCATGTTGAGCTGTGTCCAGACAGAAGGAGAGAAAACTGACCAGCAGAGATGGGAAAAGTGTGGGAAGGAAAAAGAAAGGAAGTACGGAAGGAGAGAGGGAGAGAAAAACAAACAGGCAACAGAGAAAGACAGGGAACAGAGACCTTTTGTTTGAGAAGCAGAGAAAGTCAAAACCCTCGATTTTCAAGTTCCTATGCTCGCTTTCTTGCGAAACCGATCCGCCTGTCCCTGTCCGATACTAACGAGGTCACTTTATTTGTGAAGGCTGGTTTTGATGGACATAATTTCTTATGTGCAAATCCCTCCTTATCAAGATGTATACAATTAACATAAAAACAAGGAGCATATTACAAATATTAACTATAATACTCAGAAAGTTATTGTTGTTAGGTGCCATCAAGTCAGATCTGACTCATAGTGTCCCTGTGTACAACAGAACAAAACACTACTTAACACTGCGCCTTGCCTGGCACTATTGTCAGTGCTTCTCTGCTATTCATAGGGCTTTTGATGGCTGATTGTTTTGAGAGTGAGCTGCTAGGTCCTTTTCCCAAGTCTACAGAACCCAGTATTGCCAGATGATCTCCCATCCACATACGAACCAGGCCCAATCCTGCTTAGCCTCTGGGATCTGAGGAGATCAGGTGCCAGGGTGGTACAGCTAGAGACATAATAAGAATAGGTATATTTTGCCCTTACAACATGTTAGGCACAGTGTAAACGCTTTAAATACATGAGCACATTCTCACAGGTATCTTGTGATACATGAAGTATTTGGTAGAAACATTGACACAAAGCAGATTCAGCAATGTATCTATTACACAGCATGTCAGTGGCCCTACCTGACTTCTGAATCCAGTTCTCTCTGCTCCAGACTGCTGTGCTCAACCATAAGCTACTACATGAACAGCATTCTGAACTGTTCATGGTCCGTGTATGTCACAGTTCAAGATCTTCAAGTCCTTGTTGTTGTTGTTGTTAGGTGCCGTAGAGTCGGTATCCAAATCATAGCAACCCTCATAGGGTTTTCAAAGGTTGACTGTTTCGGGATTGCCTTGGGAGTGGATTGCCAGGTCCTTCTCCCATTTTTGTGGTGCTGGGAATTGAACTCAGGACCTCAGAGACTGTAGCACAGCGCTCTACCAACTGAGCTAAATCCCAGCCCCCCTCAAATCCTTAAGTTGTACTAGTTTGGAATAGGAGCAGCTACTACATTTAAAAATGGGTGTAGCAAAGCAATATCACATAAAAGTTTGCTACTCAGAGGGTAGGGGTTGGAAGAGGAGCTTGAACATCAAAGGGAACTTGTCACAAATGCCAATTCTTGGGCCGCACCCTAAACCACAACTGCCTTTTAGGGATATTCTACGTGGTGTTCTGTTTGCACAGTCAAGTTCAAGAAACTGTACTAAGAGACTCAAAGTAGACATTGTAGCGTGAGAAGATGGTATTTTACTTATCCAGTTATTATCACTGTGATGCATTCTCTAAGGTAAACACCTAGCTCGAGTATCAGGTGTGTAGAATTAAGGCTGAACGATGAAGAAAAGCAGAACTAATTTGAGAGTCTGAGGTTCTGCTGAACCCCATTATTGAAAACATAAGAATATGTCAAGAAGAAACTGATTACTTCTCTGCCTGGAGAATCATCTATCCTCTATTGCGGTTCTTTTTCAACTAAAAATAACTATTTCTATAGTTATTTTTATTTTGCTTTTATAAACAAAGGATGGGACTATTTCTCTGTAGTAGGTTGATTATTGCATGCTTTATTTGGCTAACAAGATACATTTCCAGAAGAGAATCTAAAGTTTGGCTTGTCAGAGGAAGACTGTCTGGTCCTAGCCTGTCCTGCTAGCCTTTCTACAAGAATATAAACTAAAAGGCATACCAGAACCATGTATAAAACTAAGATAGTATTCATCTATTTAAAGTTGGTTCACATTTGGAGTGCTACTGGTGAAAATTAATTACCAGCTCTTCTGCAAGCCGAATTTTAAAATCTGAACTGTGACAGCAACTGGCATTAACTTCAATTTTGAGAAGTGTGAAACATTCAGGACATAACTGAGGTCAATATGGTAGGAGTGAGCTGATAGAGGGTGTGGCTTGCATAAGAGAAACAGGGTATGCACTTTTTACACATGACTTTCTTTTGCCTATTTGAAATTTAGCTCATGTATTCAGAATATTATGTTGTTGTTAGGTGCCCTTGAGTTGGGCACAATTCATAGCGATCCTCAGAGTTTTCAATGGCTGATTGTTTCAGCCATTTTTGCAGTGATGGGGATTGAACTGGGCACTTAGAGTGCAGAGCAGCACTCTAACAAGTGCGGTAAACCTCAGGGCATTCCAAATATAGATGTATCAAAAGTCACCAGTTATTTATTAAGGCTATTACAATGAGGACAATAACCCTCAAATAATGCCACATTGTTACTCTTCGTGATGCCATGGAAACCGTCCTTGGGTTCGTGATTATAGCTCAAGACCTCAAATTTGGGTAACTGGCTTTAAATGTATTTGTGCATTCACAGGCTTTATGAATATTTATTTCTCTATCTTAAGCAAAGTGTATAATAAAATCTTAGAAGAACTGGCACATAATACAGAATTTCTATCTTGTATCATAAACGTCTAACACATGCCATTGTAAAAGCAGGGAGATCAGAGACAAAGAAAGCAAGGGAACATTTGCCAGAGAAAGTTGATTAGAAAGAGACTGAAACTACCAGCGAGGACTGGAGTATTATACTCTTGGTTTAACAAACATGCTTTTGAAAAATATCATAAAATGTCCAAGACCAGAGAGACTAGGGCTTCGTGTCAATGAGGAAGAGTAACGACTTGAAGAGGGAATACAAGGAAGCAGTTCCCTTGGCTACTGTTTCTTACTGGCTGGGAGCAAGATATTTCCTAAGGGTGGAAGAAGGTTTAGGTAGTCTGGGAGTTTATGGGTTCTTGCAAGGGACTGGGCACAATGCCATCTTAGCTGAGTGTCCTCTGTGAAGACACAGGTGTTCAAGAGAGACATGACTAGGACCACAGGACCACGTAACCTGTGCCATCTCACTGCCTCCCAGAACCTGCCGCCCTCTACTCCACCCAGACTTAAACCAAGCCATCTTAAAGCTGTGCTCAGTGAGATCCCTGAAGGTCTCTTCTCCCTTCTGGGCAACGACCTCGCTCTCCCTTCTTCTGTGCCTCATGCACTGCCTCCCCTCTAGCATGCTCTCTTCTTCCCTCTCTCTCGCCCTTTTTATCTCCCTCTTCCCTTTTGCACCCCTGGCCTCCCTGATGTCCTGCTCACCTCCCTTCTCCTCCCTCCAGCCTTGGATGAACCTTTCTGGCTGTGTTCTGTGTCCTCTACCCCTGCTGCGCATCCTAATGAAATAAATTTCAGGAAACCTAACGACTGGATCCATGACAAGTGTCTAATTTACAGGAACAGCTGGGACCTCTGGGCACAGGAGGGTACCCTCATTCTTTCACTGTGCGCCCTTTCTAATTCCACTTTGCCTTAGCCCTCTTGCCCTCTTCATTGGGGGAAATCTGCTGGGCATTGCTTAGACCTCTTTCTTCCTCTGTTTCTTTCTGCTATTGTCCTTTTAGATAATTATCCCTTAACTTCCCAACGTGTGTCTCAGAAGTCATCACGTCTTAGTTATTGGACCGAGAAGGAGCTCTCAAATGATTCCCTTACCTACTAAATCAAGGCCTTCTTGTCTACCATCTGCAAAATTCTAACAGCTATTCGGACCATTGATTCTCTCTTCTATTTTCCCCAGAATTAAGTTTAGCATTTGTGTGTGTGGGGTATTTACCAAATATCAAACCTCATGTTTATTAGTGTCGATTTAAAAGTGAGGAAATTTTGTATTAATCAGGTTTATTATTTTTCTGCTTGTGGTCCTCAATTAGATTTTTTTTTCAAGCATTTTCCTATGGTCAATGATTACTGGATTTTCTACAACTTTAAAGGAGGAAAAAGAAAGGATTATCTAAAGACAGTCATGAGAATTATCAACTATTGTCATTGAATGTTTAAGGATTATTGTCAGAATATTTTTAAGGATGAAAAGGCTGATAATGCTATTTAAGTGTGTACAATGCTGAGTATAAATCGTAGACCTATTATTATTGCCATGTTAAATGTTATTATGACTAGCTATGAACATTCTTTTTATTTTCAACTAAATTGTATGTCTTTTTCTTTTTTTTAGTACCGCTGGGTTGATCCCAGGGGCTTGTGCATGCTAGGCAAGTGTCTACCACTGAGTTGCATTCTGGCCCCTTTTTATATTTTTTATTTTGAGACAAGATTTTGGTAAAGTGCCCAGGCTGCCATTAGGCTCGAACCTGCCATCCTCCTACAACTGCCTCCAGAGTCACTGGGATTGCAGGTGTAGACCCAAGTCCAGTGCAAATCTCTTGAAGGCAAGCAACTTACTCTGTAAGCATAAAAAGGTGTGACACCTTTCCTCATCCACCAAAAGGGTCATGGCCAACATACTTATACCAGTCAATAAGAGAAAAACAAAACTTGACTTAACCAAGTTTTATGTGACATGGAAATCCTCAGAAATAAAGACCTGAAGAGCAAGAGAAAACTGTCTTTCCACTAAGGTTTGATGAGGAATCCATAGAATGCAGAAAAGTGACTGGAGGAAGAGGGAAGGAGCTAGGGGGATAGTCCGAGGGAAACCCAGTGTGCCTGGTGTGCTTAGATTCTTCTTGGCCTCTCTGTATAGCATTTTTCTTCCTGGCTTTGGGGCAGGACCTCTCTGAATGAAGGTCCTCAAGGGAGAAGGGAGAGAGTGACTTTGGGGAAGAGGAGGTCTTATTTCTGCGACCAACCTTGGGGAAGAGGAAGTCTGTTTCCTGTGACTCACACCAGGAGGGCAAGAGAAGGTCAGAGAGGGAGACCTTGCTTCTGAGGTGTCCCAATTTCCTGCAGTTGGAAATACTCAGCGTGTGAATAGGCTGTACGTTAGGGTATCTATGCCCCAACACATTTTTGTTTAAATACAAAGCAAATTAGCATGGTTGTTTGAGACAAACATTCAAATATGAGGCATATTTTTAATACCTCTAAGGCATTTACCATTGGTGTTCACAACATGAATATATAAATAATACATCCTTATTTGGTCTTAGGTGATTATTTTATTTTTTCCTTCAATAAATGTATTTCAGTGTTTTACAAATCAAAAGTTATGAACAAATGATAAATGAATGAACTTATTCCCAGGAGCCACAGGTTTGATTTAAAATATGACTCATAGTATGACATATAGTTAAAATACATTGCATATAGAAGCTGTTGTTGTTAGGTGCCGTCAAACCGGTATCTGACTCATGTTGTTGTTGTTAGGTGCCGTAGAGTCAAGTCCGACTCATAGCGACCCTCATAGGGTTTTCAATGGCTGCTTTTTGGGGATTGCCTTGGGAGTAGGTTGCCATGTCCTTCTCCCATTTTGCAGTGCTGGGAATCGAACTCGGGACCTCAGAGACTGCAGAGGAGTGCTCTACCAACTGAGCTAAATCCCAGTCCCATCTGACTCATAGCAACCCTATATACAACAGGTGAAACACTATTGTCAGTGCTTCTCTGCTGTTAATAGGATTTTCGATGGTGGATTGATTTTCTGGGAGTGGGTTGCCAGGTCCTTCTCCCAAGCCTACAGCACCTGGTGTTCCCCGGTGGTCTCCCATCCAAGTACTAACAGTCCCAACCCTGCTTAGCTTCCGAGATCTGAGGGGATCAGGTGCCACAGGGCTAAGGCTGCAGGCACATATAAAAGCAGTGTTTACAAAATCTACTCCTTTTGCACATTGTTCTTTTAAAAAGTCTATAGACCACTTAGGATAACTGTCTCTTCCAAATTCCTAGTAAGGTGTAAGTTTTCTGAAAGTACTTAATGCTATTTGGACTAAGTGCACAGTTCAAAATGCTCATATGATGAGTTAATGCATTTCCAACCTACTTTTGAGTGAGGTTACATATTGTCAAGGTTGCAAATGAAAAATGCAGAAGAGTGAGGAGTTAAGATCTACTGAGTACCCTTGAAATTCTTAATGGTTTTCTTTGCTTCCTCTTCCTTCTTAATAGACAATCCATCCCAGCTAGTACCACCCTAATCAATAGAAAAACATCTGATATTAAGGCTCAGAATTTTGGAATTATATAGTTTGAAGACTAAAAAATGACAAAAGATAATCAAGACTGCTTTCAAAACAGCAACACTTCTTCCTTGACTGAGTTATTTATTCTAGTCAGTCCTTTATATTTTCATGTTCTTCAATTCACCACAGCTCACCAATACCAGTGTATTCATACCACATGTTTGGAATGGCCCTTTCTATATGTTAGCTGGGATTTAGCTCAGTTGGTAGAGTGCCCCTCTGTAGTCTCTGAGGTCCCGAGTTTGATTCCCAGCACCACAGAAGTGGGAGAAGGACGTGGCAACCCACTCCCAAGGCAATCTCGAAACAGCCATTGAAAACCCTATGACGCTTGCTATGAGTCGGAGACGACTCAACGGCACCTAACAACAACTTTCTATATGTTACTCTAAAGGACCAGCTGGGTCTTCCTGGATATTTTCCTTTCTGGTATCAAAGCCAGGAGCTTCTGGTTTTCCTTTGAGGATTTTTAAGAGAATACTATCATTTAACATTTGGGACCAGAAAGAAATCTTCATGGTACATATTTTGCAGATATTTTGTTCATGAGCATTTTTTTCCCTCTAAGATACAAACTTCTGATAATATATCACACAAAAATACATTGTTAATTAGTAGGTTGTCAGGAAGTGTTTGATTCCATTTCTGTGTCGGACCATTTAAATATGTCTCTGAACAGCAGACGGTGCATTTAGTTTACAATTAAACACATTTTTGAAATGCATTGCCTAAATTTTTTGGTGCAATTGAGGCAAAAACACACACACATTTTTCAATATATATAGTAAATAAGTCCTAGTGTATATTTTTAAGATGCTTACTAGCGGTAATTTTAATTAACCACTTTAACTTAAATAGGATTGGAAGTAAAATTTCAAAAACTATACATTAATCGCTTTGGAGTTATAATTGTTCTTTACATCTACGTACATAAAGCTGTATTTAGTATCCAAGTTATTCCCCCCAAATGTGATTTTTAATCATTTCTTTCACTGCAGTCTGTAATTTTGAATTTTATGTACATGACAGGTTTGGGGGAGCTTGCCTCATCCCGCACTTGTTAGATAGCTAACAAGTCAGAGTTTACTGAAGCATTGTGTAAAAGTAGTAACACTGTAGCTAGACTTTTTAGAAACTTCCACAATGATCAGGCGCGGTGGCGCATTCCTGTAATCCCAGTGGCTCAGGAGGTGGAGGCAGGAGGATTGCAAGTTCGAGAACAGAGGCAGTCTGCGTAATTTAGCGAGACCCTGCCTCAAAAAGTAAAAAAATGGGCTGAGGGTGCAGCTCAGTGGTCCAGCACTTGCAGAGCATGCAGGTGTGAGGCCCTGGGTTCAACCTCCAGGACCACACACACACACACACACACACACATAAAAAAAAAAAAAAAGAAAATGAGAAAAAGAAATTCCCACAATGGTGTGACTAATGACGTCGGTTTATTAGCATTTGATTAAGGGGGGGAGCAGTACTGGGATAAAAGGAAAAAAGAGAAATAAAAACAGCGAAGGAAGGAAGCACAGCAAAGGGGCAGGGCAGAAAGTGACGCCCCGTTCCCCCCACCCCGCCCCTCGCTGGGAGGCTCGCGCCCTCTGGGGCGCAGGTCCCGACTTGCGCTCCACAGACCTGGGCGATCAGAGGCTCGGAGCCGCTCCCACCGGGTGCGGGGCTTGGAGTCCGCAGACGCGGGTCTCGGCCGCTTGGCGGAGTTGCGGGCGGGCGGCCAGGGCGCGCAGGGCTTCCTGTGTCAGCAACTTCACCCGGCCGGGCCAAGGCGGGGGACCCGGGCGCCCGCGCCGCCCAGCGCTCTGCGCGCGCTCCGCTCCACTCCCTCCTCGGACTCGGGCAGGCGCGGCGGGGCAGCGCGGGGCGAGCCGGACACCGCGTACACCCGCGCCCCAACACCCCCAGCCCTGCGCCGGGAGAGTAGGGCGGACCGGCTGGCGGCCGGTGGGGGCCCCGCCTACCGGAGCCCAGGCTCCGCCCAGCCCTCAGCAGTCCTGCTCCCCGCCGGACCCCTCACTCGCGGCGGGCTGCGTGGACGGCTAGCCGGACTCCGGCTGGACGCGGCCGCGTGCGCGCCCCCAGGGCCCCGGGCTGAGCGCAGGACGGTGGGGCCGCGGCGGCGGAGCCCCGGGCTCCCGAGGTAGGAGGCGGAGGCGCGGGGCGGCGCGGGCGCCGGGAGTCGGCAGCGGCCGCGTGCGCCCCCCTCGCGGGCTCGGCGCCGGGCTCGCCCCGGGAAGCGCGCGTGGAAAGTTGCGGCGGCACTGCCCGCGCGCCCCGTTGGCCCCCTCGGGCCGCCCTCCAGCCTCTGCCGCGGCCCGGGCGGGGTTCATGGCCCCCGGCGACCGTGCGCCCCGAGCCGGCGTGGCGGAGCCCCGCGCGCTCCGCGCCCCAGCCGCGGGCCGGCGCTCCGGACGCGGAGCCGCCGCCTGAGCCCGGGAGGCCAGCATGGCCGAGGCGCCCTGGCCCGCTGTGCCCAACGCCACGGACGCCGCCCTCCTGGCGGGCTTCGGGGCGCCCTGGGCGAACGGCACCGCGGCCGCCTCGGCGCCCGCCGCGGGCGCCCCGTTCCGCTGTGCGCTGACCAAGACGGGCTTCCAGTTCTACTACCTGCCGGCCGTCTACATCCTGGTGTTCGTAGTGGGCTTCCTGGGCAACAGCGTGGCCATGTGGATGTTCGCCTTCCACATGAAGCCCTGGAGCGGCATCTCCGTGTACATGTTCAACCTGGCCCTGGCCGACTTCCTCTACGTGCTCACCCTGCCCGCCCTGGTCTTCTACTACTTCAACAAGACCGACTGGATCTTCGGGGACGCCATGTGCAAGCTGCAGCGCTTCATCTTCCACGTCAACCTGTACGGCAGCATCCTGTTCCTGACGTGCATCAGTGCGCACAGGTACAGCGGCGTGGTGTACCCGCTCCGGTCGCTGGGCAGGCTCAAGAAGAAGAACGCCGTGTACGTCAGCGTGCTGGTGTGGCTGCTCGTGGTGGTGGTCATCTCCCCCATTCTTTTTTACTCGGGCACCGGCATCCGGAAAAACAGGACCGTCACCTGCTACGACACCACCTCGGATGAGTACCTGCGAAGCTATTTCATCTACAGCATGTGCACCACCGTGGCCATGTTCTGTGTGCCCCTGGTGCTGATCCTGGGTTGTTACGGCCTGATTGTGAGGGCCTTGATCTACAAGGACCTGGACAACTCCCCTCTGCGGAGGAAGTCCATCTACCTGGTGATAATCGTGCTGACTGTGTTTGCCGTGTCCTACATCCCTTTCCATGTGATGAAAACCATGAACCTGAGGGCCCGGCTGGATTTTCAGAGCCCGGACATGTGCCCTTTCAATGACAGGGTGTATGCCACCTACCAGGTGACAAGAGGTCTGGCGAGTCTCAACAGTTGCGTGGACCCCATTCTGTATTTCCTGGCAGGAGACACCTTCCGAAGGAGACTCTCCCGAGCCACCAGGAAGGCTTCCAGGAGAAGCGAGGCAAACTTGCAATCCAAGAGTGAAGACATGACCCTCAACATTTTATCCGAGTTCAAGCAGAATGGAGACACAAGCTTGTGAGGGCACAAGAATCCCCAGCCACCTCGTTTATGTAACATGGTAGGATGCTTAATGGAGCCAAGTGCTTTTCTCCTCTGTAAGTTTCTAGGAAGCTTAGAGAATATTCAAACCAAGAAAGTAGTGAGTGGTTTTTTTTTTTTAAGGTAGAAATGCCCATGCCTACCTTTAGCTTGTTTAGTTTTTTCAGTCTCCTTTCTTAATGACTAGAAGTATGTATAATAAAGCAATACTACTTGGTTAAACATTGACTTTCTCTGCTGCCTTTAACATTTACAAGTGTGTGGGCATGATTACTGGAGCTATTTTGTTATTAATGATTTCTCCAAGAAAACTCACTAGCCACCTGAAACTCGAGTTTATGATTTGCCAGCCTTTACTGGTTTTTAATAACCCACGACATGACACGCTGAGAATCTGTATTTCCAAGAAGTATTTAGCTTAGTAGAACAAAATGCTAAACTCAGTTCATTCAGTAAAGAATGCACAGATCTTTGAGCTGCATGTCTTTTGCAGGTCCTTATATGCTTAGATGATAGCTAACAATTTCTTTAGGGAATTAAACAGAAAAGTAAAGTCAACATAAAACCCTGAAAAGTGATTATTTTCCAGGTCTTTCTGGAAATCTGCTCACTACCTACTGGGTGCTAAATGCTGGATGGTAGAAGCCTGCCTGTATTATCTCACTGGTGGAAGGCATTGGTGGTCATCAAAGTGCATGGGTTTTCCTTGTAAACAGAGTGAACTCTGTTAGACTTCCTGTGATAAAGAGCACTTGCTTGTAGGACTGCTGTGCAGTGCCTTTGGACTTTGTTTGTGTTCCAAGACAAGTGCTCACTCACATCTGTAAAAACAATTGAGAAATCACAGTTACAGAGTAAAGTTTGCACGACACTGAGTAACTGTTAGCAAATCCAGGCAGGTGAGGCAAGACAACAGAATTTTCAGAGGAGAGTGGTTGACAGTCATCCCGAATGCATAACAGGAAGTCCGCTCTCACATGTGAGAGCCAAGTGGGGCAGGGAGGGGACCTTTTAGAGTGAGCTCTTTAAATTACAATCCTAGTGGGAAAGGTTCTCTTTGCTTCTTCAGAGTGTTTGAAAACATGAAATGCCATATAAAGAGAAGATGTAGGCAGAATGTATATCCAGTGTGTCAAGAGAATGGGAAGGTATAATCTTTTAATGGGTTTTATATCCTAATATTTGGGTTTTGGGAAGGAAAGAGGCATATATGTGGAAAGAGTAAAATGGAAAATTAACTAAGTACCCAAAGTACCATAGCACTGAAAAATAAGCTGCAGGAAGCATTAATGAAACTACTAATAGTTGAAGAGAAGAGGATCAGTGTTTGCTTTTGTATATTTTTGGCCATGTATTTTTGAAAAATTTGTAAACTATTTCACCAACTTTAGTAATAATTTTCAATGTGTAGTGAATTGCTGCACTTACAGCTTTTGGAGTTGTCTTACACATCAGGGTTTGAAACTGATGGTAGATTGTGTTTGAAAGCACCGTGTGAGTAAACAATGCAGGGGTGTATGTTGAGGCAAGAAAGAACCTTAGTGCCCTGTGGGACTTAATGACGGGGAATTCAAAGGTTGATATCAGTTCTTGCAGTGCCCAGGGAGAGTGAGATTTGCTTCAGTTTTCCCAGTCTCTGGCCACTAAGGTCAGTGAAGAAAAAGGGTATTTAGTCTTTCTCTATGCTGGTTCTTTTTACATGTTCAGTCTTAATGTGTAGTATTCTAGAAACCAAATCAAGAGATCTACTACACCTCCTCGTTTTAAGGTTTTCAGAGTCCTCACGTGGTGAGGCTCATGCAACATTGTCTGTTTCAGAATCCTAAAGGACAAAAGCTAAAATACATCTTTACTGTATCGACTCTTTCACACAAATGTTCAGAGAGACAAGCTCAGTATTATTAAACTGTCATAAATGCCAGAGCCTGTACCATACTTGAAGTCTCAGCCTGATGGTACTCATTTCCTTAACATGTCCTCACCGGTTAATTCACTTTTCTTCCTCTTTGGTTTTAGGATGCCCAGCTTGGTTTTGAGTATATGTAAAAAACATTGTTTCAACTTCCAAATTGTAACTGTCATGTCTTTGGGAGAAAATACCCCTTAACTGCTTAACATGTTTTTTTTTAAAAAAACCTCTTTCTTTTTTTCTGTTTTCTTTTCTTTCTCTTTTTCTTGCAGTGCTGGGGATCAAACCTAGGACCTTGTGCATGCTAGACAAGCGCTTTATCACTGGCTACATCCCCAGCCCCCAGTGTTTCTTCTTTTGCTTTGTACATGAGATAAAGGACAACAACGTATGAGCGCATGCCAGATCATAACAAGAATGGTCTCGCCAACTTCTTCCAGGCCCAAAGAAGTACCTGGGAAGTTTGTGCTAATATGAAAACATACAGAGGTTCAGGATAAAGCAGTGATCTATTGGCTGAAATGCTGGTTCATTATATATAGTGATATGAGTGAGTACTTTAACAAAGACAGAGATCTGCTCACATTTGGATCAAAGAACAGTTAAATTGTAGAACTTAGCAAATAACTAGATTTCACACTACAAAAATACTTTACTGCCAATTTTGTGGGGTTTTTTTATTGCTTACAAATTGGTGTCATTGACTCTTTGAACACCGATTTGTATTTGCATTGAAATGAAAAGAAGCTAAGAAGAAATATAGAATACAAGTCAGAATTCAGAATTAAAGCCATGATATGGCCACCAGACCAGCTATGGGACTCCTGACCCTTTGAAGATCATTCTTCATGGATTAAAAAGGCTGGATGACATCTGTTTATGGAGGCCATAGGAGATGTGGAAAAGCTTGAAAACTGGACAACCCAGAGTGAGAGATCTGCTACTGTATTTCCCAGGACTTTTTAGTCCAAGCCTTGGCTGAACATTTTTACAAGGTTCACCAGTGGTGGTGTGGACAGGTTGTGACCTGCAAGTCTTTTCTCTATTCAGACAGGACACTAAACTGTTTTTGGCTAGTACAGATATCAGTACTTACAGAAGCTGGAATTCAACTAGTAACACTTAAAAGATGTAATACTAGTAAGAATCTAATGGAACTTTCACTTTGCTGGTCAAATTGTAACTATCATAATAGTATTTATTGATGAAACCCACAGTCCTTCAGTTGTACAGATCAAATAACTTCCTTGAAAGATCCAACAGTGATGTAAATTATATTTATTACAATGTATAATATTAATGTCACACTGCTGTACTTTACATAATATATGATGCATAGATAAAATGAGAGGTGTATATCATGATGCTTTTCAAGTATTAGGACCTTGAAGCCTTTAAGTCTTCAGTTTTTATTTTGGTCTAAAATATGAAAATCTGCTTTGTGACACAAGGGATTCATTTTCCCTATAAATTCATTTGCATGTTTACCTTTTTATTTAGGGCTCTTTCTATACAGACACAATTTGGTGTCAGATTATTAGAAGATTAAGAGTGACTATAATGTATCTTAATCTGAACTGGGTCTGTAATTGTCTATATTTAATATATACTGTAGAAAATTTTATGTCGTCTTTTCAGGAAGTTTAGAAAGTTGCCCCCAACTCCAGTCAGAGCTTCCCGTCACAAAGACAGAATATTGATCTCATGTTTTAGAAGTGCAGTGGGCTGTACATTAAAGGAGCAACATTAGATTTAAGACAGAATTTAAGGCTATAGCGGAAGAAACAGGCAACTGGTAGAATTACTTCCTGCTGCTTGGTTTTGAAATTTTTGCATTGTGTTTCTTCTTAAAGTGAAATAGCATAACCTTAACTTTTTTGTTGTTGTTTTGTTTTTGATGGGGAGTTTTTAAGTAATACACCACCAGCAAGTTCAGCATTGCTGTTGATTTCGATCTGTTTTCTTTGGGCAGTTGATAACTTTAAATCCAAGTTTTATAGTGATAACTTTGTTATTTGGCTGCTGAATTCTGTTACAGTTTTTTACTCTGTTGTACATTGTATTATACACATTACAAATTAATATGAAGGTGAATGTATGTTACATATCAAAAATTGTGAATTTGAATTATGTTTTAGTGCTTTGCAAAAATGTTTATTTTTATATTATCTATGATTTTAATATAGATAATTACACTAGATTTGTGATTAATAGTGCCATGGAACGAGTGGTATGAAACAGTGTTACTTGATATTTTGAGCCTTCTCAGGTTTATCGAAATCAGTGGTAGCTTAATGAATTCAGACTAATTGTTCATAATTGTGTTCTTAAAAAAGTGCATTTCCTATAAAAGCATATATTGTTTGCATGCAGGAGGTTGCAAAATCTTTGCCTGTGTGTGTGCGTGTGTGTGTCTGTGTGTGTGAGGCATGGCAGCCAACTTTGTATCTGCTATTTTAGTAACAGCAGAGCTTCATAATTGTGTTCACTAGAATTGTACCTACAGAGAAAAATGAAAAAGACTCAATAAAACTATGAAACATGGTTGATGGCTTTTCTCTTTAATCACAATGTTAATATTCATGAGTTTCAAATTTTAACCATCAATATGTTGTCATTGTTGTTAGGTGCTTCCGAGTCAGGTCCAACTCACAGTGACGCTATGTACAACAAAATGAAACACTCTACAACACTGTGCCATGCCTGTAGTGTGTCAGTGCTTCTCTGCTATTTATAGGGTTTTCAATAGCTGATTTTATTGATATTATCTTGGAGTGGGCTGCCACATTCTTCTCACATTTTTGCAGTGCTAGGGATCAAACCCAGGGCATCAGAGAGCACAGAGGAGTACTCTACCCATGGAGCTAAACCCCAACACACGTCAGAATATACAGAGTGGTAAATATTGATGGGTGCGTTGTACTAATCCAGGTAAAAATTATAATGTTAAAGGAAGTGTTAAAGAATTATAGTGTTAAAGGCTGTAAAAATTAGTGTTAAAAGGAAGGATCTTGGTGCAAGATAATTCATAAGATTACCATATTATTGTTATTTGATACTTAACTACCAATATGAATGTGATTTAATTCTTTAAAGCAAATAGTGGTTGCTACCTTAATATATATTTTTCATACTGTGTTTAAAATGTTGACTTTCATCTTTTCTCAAATTTTTAATCCAGAGGTAATCATACTAACAACCTTCTGTGGTTTCTCTTTAGTAGCCTACATAGCTTGCCTCTCCCAGATGTGTTAATATATACACACATATTTTCCGTTGTTGTTGTTGTTGTTGTTGTTGTTAGGTGCTTGGGAGTGGACTGCCAGGTCCTGCTCCCATTTTTGCAGTGCTGGTAATTGAACTCGGGACCTCAGAGACTGCAGTGCAGCGCTCTACCAATTGAGCTAAATCCCAGCGATATTTTCCATATGTGTATATATATACATATACACACACACATTTTTTTCTCTCTCTCCATATATATAATGTGTTTTGTTGTTGTTGGGTGCCCTTAAGTTGAATCTGACTCATAGTGACCCTATGTACAGCAGAACACAACACTCCCCAACCACTGTGCCATTCCCGGCACTATGTCAGTGCTTCTCTGCTATTCATAGGGTTTTCAATGGCTGATTGTTTCAGGATTGTACCAGGAGTGCGGTACCAGGTCCTTCTGCTGTTTAAGTGGTTCTGGGGATCCAACCCAAGGGCTCAGAGAGCACAGAGCAGCATTCTCCCAATTGAGCTAAACCCCAGCCCTCTTCTAGTGAAACCTGTATAATCCAATGGAAGGATGTTTAAAGTATTACCTTTTTAAAAATCTCAGTAGAGAAGGTAACTGTACAATGGTCCTATTTGGAGGTGTCTGGTGTCTGTCAAAGTAGCAACATAACAAATATTGCCGGTTGAAAATGCAAATCTCATACAGCTCATAAGATACATGTCAGTCAGTATTAACTCCTTAATTAGATACATTAGCCAGACTTCACTGTTTGTGAATTCTTATTCACTGAACATGAGTAGAATTTTTGTGGCGCGTATATTTGCTGGGTAGAGGGTGTATGTGTGTGTGTTGTGTGTGTGCCCCTGTATTTAATGCACACATAGAAATGATACAGATAATTATCTTCTTGATTTAAGAATTTACCCTAAAGCTTTGAACACCTGCTTTTCTAAATCTCTTTAAGATTAGAGACATAGAACTTTTCCTCTCCAGAAGCCAATATGCATTTAAATCCTGTCTTTTATGTTAATGAACTGCCAAGTTTATAGGCTCTTTTCAGGAAATGTAAATTATTGCCCCAAATATGGTAAAAGCTTCAATTCCAAATGTAAAAGCTTTTCCTAAATTCAGAGTACATACATTATAGTTTAGAGGTCCATGGGGTTGGGCATTATAGACACACAGATGTCATTAGAAATCCATAGTCATGTTACCTGTTCTTGCTTCTTAACCCTGCAAAGTTATAGCACTTTGGGTTATAGTGCTGGGGGTTGTAGACAATCCCAGCCAGCAGCTGTGGATGGAGCCAGACCCCTGGATTGAGCAGCCCCTGAGGAATGGAGCTGGGTAGGGGCTCGGGGGTTGGGGATGGGAGGGCACCAGGGCACAACAAAGAGGATAAAAAGTGCATTGCCTTTCTTAATTGCCTGATGGGAAGAAATCACTAGATGGTGGACAAAAAGACAGACTTTAGAAACAATCCAGTTAACCCTGTCTCCTTCATTTGTGGTGAAACCAAAAGTTTCATTGAAGGGCAGATCTAGCAAAGAACGCAGATCAGTATGCGGGGTTGTGATCAACACTCCAGAGAAAGGAAACAGAATAGTGTAGATCAGTGTCCATGATTCAATAAGAGTTCGTGATTTCAATTTCACACACACACAACACAATATGTGTATATTTACCTGTACCTGTGTCCTAGATTTTAGTGAACATTTCACTTTTTATTGTGGGCACGGTCAAAAATTTTATAAATTCTCCAATACTCTATGTAGTAAATGGTAGCATGGAGTTAGAGGAGTAGGGATGAGAGATTGTTTTATAAAACTTTTTAAAGCCAGGCGTGATGGCAGACACCTGTAATCCCAGCAACTAGGGAGGCTGAGACAAGAGGAGCATAGGTTTGAAGCCAGAGGCAGCCTCCACAACTGAGGGAGACCATATCTTAAATTTTTAAAAATGGGCTGGGGATGCAATTCAGTGGTAGAGCGCTTATCTAGCATGCACAGGCCCTGGGTTTAACCCTCCCCTCCAGTACTAAACAAGAAAACATTCCCTCACCCCCTTACTTTTAAAGAAATAGAAAGATACTTGGGGGTTAATTTTTTTACATGCGTTTTTTTTCTGTGAATGTTGCTTTCTTCCATTCAGAATTCCCAAAGAAATTAATAAAGCAGCATTGAGTCTACATTTAAGGATGGCCATTTTCAGTGGATGCTAGTATAATGGACTAGGTTTACATAAATGTCTACAGCTTAACTTTTCATGCCATTTCTTTAGGTTTGAACAGTTAAGAACAAAGCAGCAAACCTTCCCTTGCCCTTAAGAATATCATCTTGCAGTCAAGAAGCCCTAGGTTCGAAGCCCTCTTTGTCACTACTTGTATACTTTGGGTAAAAGTTACTTAAACTCTCATAGCTGAGTGTTCTGCAACAAAATGGGCGGGATAATGTGAAACGCACAGGAGGCTGGTGGAATTAAATAAAAAATGGGAAGCATACCATACAACAAATGGTGGATAAGACATTCGAGGCTGCTAAAGATTTTGCCACTCCATATGCTTTTTGGTTTTTGTTATTATTCAAGATTTCTTTTTCTTCATGCCATAGAGGCTTTGTGGGTCGCCTAGAAGTTCATGTTGTCAGTTTGAGAGATTTTGGGGGGCATACTTAACATTGTTCTTTTGGATACTCCATTGACTACCTGGGCTCAGATGCTAAGCAAGCATTCAGTGTTTTTTATGCTTTACACTATAATATATACTACGTGGGACCAAGAGGCGCGAGACAAAGTATATGCAGCTAAAAAGATATTAACATGAAGGGTCTGCTGGCCTCCTTTGCTGGGCCTCACCCCTTGAGTTTATGGTTTGTTTTCAGCCACCACAGTCCAGAGTCTGGCCTTCATTTTTGCAGATCTAGGAACTTGTTCTCAGCAGTTCATCTAGAGTTCACCAACTGACTCACACCAAGCAAACTGACAAGAGAATCATTTACCAACTAGACTGCCAATTTGGCATACACAGTGGCTACATCCCAGTCACAGGAGCAGACATCTGCCTTTTTTTGTGCAAGGGGGATCTAATTATGTATCAGAAAGATGCCTGCAGAGCTCAGAGTAAGAACAAAGACTCGATATTCCTGAAAAGCATTTACGTGGGGAAAGAGCCGCTGAGAGAACTGCATGTCCCTGGAAATACTGGGTTTGCTAAATAGCATGCGCTTTTTACCTGATGAACCACATCTGGCCTGCACTCTGCCTGCCTGGGGCAGCTTCGCAGCAGCACATGGAGTGAAAACTTCACATTGGGTTATTTTCCTTTAGAACTAGTCACCACCATCCTCACTGCCTGGCATGCAGGTGATGTTTTAGTAACATCTCTTACCTGGTGAATATAGGATGGGGGTGGTGGTAAAAAGGCTACGATGCTTGCAAAGTTGGAGCTATGAGACATCCAGTTGGGAAGGGCAATATCTCATTGCAAATGCCACTCCAGGACCTAGGGCAGAGTGGTATAAGAGATAGAGGGTTGATAACCGTCCAATTGGAAATTATAGCCATCATCAGAATAGGTACAAACTTGCAGGGAGTACATACAGAGAGGAAAAAGGGCTGAAAGGGAGGAGGATCAGACAGCCCTAAGCAACCAAAACAAGGACAGGCAAGGCAGAATACTGATAGGGAAGGATTGGATTCATAGCAGGTCCAAGTGAGCCCTCCTGTTAGCCTCAGAAAATTTTAGATAAGAGATAATTCTGTCACTTGTTACAAAAAGGGCCATACTGAGCCTATTGGCCTGGGTGCAGAGGCACACCTGTGAGCCCAGCACATAGGATCCTCCTGTCTCTGCCTCCTGAGTTCATGGCCAGATAGGGCTTCACTATATAGCGCAATTTCAGAAAACCCAGTGGCTGGGGATATGACTCAGTGGTAGAGCACTTGCCAGGCATACACAAAGCTCTGGATTCAATCCCCAGTGCTAATAAGAAAGAAACCCAGTCTTTTGGGTTTATAATTTAAAGGATTGGTGGTGGTGGTAGGTGCCATAAGTCTGTGTCCAACTCATAGCTACCCTACATATAACAGGCAAAACACTATTGTCAGTGCTTTTCTGCTGTTCATAGGGTTTTCAATGGCAGAGTGACTTTTGGGAGTGGGTTGCTGGGACCTGCTCCCAAGCCTACAGCATCTGGTGTTCCCAGGATGTCTCCCATCCAAGGACTAACTAGGTCTGACCCTGCTTAGCCTCCGAGATCTGACAGGATCCGATGCCACAGTGGTACAGCTGCAGGCCTGGTGTTATTGAGTGTGCTTGTAAACCACAAAAATATCAATTATTATCCATCTCTGAAGGAGTATCTTGGTGAAGGGAAGGAGGATTATACATCAGTAGCTTTCAGCAATAGGAGTAGAGACAGAAAATGGAATAAAGAGATTTCTTGAAGATGCAAGAGGACCTAAGCTCCGTGTGGAAATGGGGTACATAGACGATGTCAAAAGGGAAGGGTCAGCCCTCGAAAGAGACAGCTGTGTTATTGAATCTGAGTAGGTGAAGGCCATCAGAGCAGAGGGGAACTGTCATGGTGAGTCTAACACAATGGATGGATCGACGAGTGGCAGGAATACTGTAGAAGCTGTGCGAGGCAACTGACTTGAAATTTGCTGGCTGAGAACACCGAGTAAGGGGGAGCTGGCAAGAATTAGCTGGCATTATTCTCCAGAGAGAGACTAGCATGGCACTGTGGAATACTCTCAAGAAGCAGTGAGGAGCTGAGAGAAGGTCTGTCCATATTCTGGGGTGTAAAGGCAACAGGATAGCAGAAGTGGGGTCGACTGGGAAAAGGAGAGAGTCTATCTTCCTGCTGCATCCGTTTGAGAGGGTTTACAACTATTTTAACCAACAGAATATGGCAAAATGGTGTATGATGACTTCTGAAACTTGATCATAAAAGGCCACATAGCCTTGCTTGTTGGAACATTTCCTCTTGGATCTTGAGCTACCATGTAAGGAGCTGACTACCCTGAGATTAGATGCTGGAAAAGCCACATGGGGAGACGAATTATTTGGTAAGGTTATGAAGAGAAGGTATGAGTGGGAGCAGCATGTCGGGGGGGGGGGAGAGAGAGAGAGAGAGAGAGAGAGAGAGAGAGAGAGAGAGAGAACATGAGAGAGAGAGAGCAAGCCCAGATATTAAAATCAAACCAAGCAGACATCAGACACATTGGTGAAGACTGATCCAAAAACCCAGCTGGTTCTAGTCACTCACACCTACATGAGTCTTCTCAATTGAAGCCTTAGGAATCATGAAATAAACACAAAACTTCCCTCTGAGACTAGTGTGAATTTCCAACCTACAAGATGTACAACAGAACGAAACACTCAGACATTGTGCCATGCCTGGCACTATTGTCAGTGCTTCTGTGCTATACATAGGGGTTTCAATGGCGGATTGTTTCAGGAGTGGATTGCCTGTTTCTTCTCCCTAGCCTGCAACACCTGGTATTCCCAGACAATCTCTCGTCCAGGGACCAACTAGGCAGACCCTGCTTAGCTTCTGAGATCAGGTGGGATTGGATACCCGGGTGCTATGGCTGCAGACAGTTTGTTACATACCAGTAGACAATGGGAACAACCTAAGACTGAAGATACATGTGGTGATATTGTTTTCTTACTATTTTTTGTCCTTGTTTAGGTGTGACTAGGTGTGACTAGGGTGGGGTTGATTTAGGAATACAGTCTTTATCCCCAACCAGGTCTGATGTTCAACTTGTATGCACATGTACAGAGTACTAAATAACTGGTCAGATGTCTTTTCAGATTGGATAAAGGGACTGCCTAACCATGCCTAAATAATAACCTCTGTCTTCAAAACAGGGGCAGGGGTTGAATAGGCACTTAATTAGCACAGAGCAATTCACACATGGAGAATAGTTAAGACAAAACTATATCAATATGCAATAGTTATGAAAAAGGGTTTCACAGAAGAAAGGATTTTGATTGAACTTGAGTATACTGATAAAGCATATTCATAGAGGAAATTGTTATTAAATTTGGTTTAAAAATGGAATGAAATTCAATGTTTGGTTATAAGCAAGGAAGGCAGTACTGGCTTGCTTTATATTTGGTGAAGAGAAGAAAAATGAGCAAAATCAGTGGAAAAAGGATGGACTTTGGTAGAAGGAGGAAGAGAATAGATTCACTGTGGCTTAGTGGATTGGAGAACTTTAGAGTGTAGTTTTATTCCACCCAAACTCAAGGAACAAGCAAAGGAGTTTGTGTTCATTGCGGTAGGTAGGGAAAGCTATGGAAAGTTTTAAATCAGGGGAATGACATTTCAGTGGGTTTGACCAGGAGCTGAGCAATGTGACTTGATAAGACATTGTTGCTCAGAGGAGGACATTCAAGGAACAATGGTGGTGGTTGAAAAAAATCCCAAGAAATCGTCAAAATAAAAGTACTGAAATTATTCACTTCAACCAGGTCACAGGACATGGTGTAAGCATACGAATACCAGTTGGATTTTGATATATACTAACATAAACTACATAGATTAAGCTACACTGAACGAAAGGAGTCAGACACAAAAGAACACATTCTAGGTTAATACTCTAATACCATAATCTGGAACAAGAAAAAAAAACCAACCTATGGTAACAGATGGGAGAAGGACCTGGCAACCCACTCCCAAAAATCAATCCGCCATTGAAGGCCCTATGAACAGCAGAGAAGCACTGACAATGGTGTTTTGCCTGTTGTACTCAGGGTTGCTATGAGTCAGATACTGACTTGACGGCACCACCTAACAACAACATGGTAACAGAGATTCATAATTGCTGAGGGGTGATGGAAGATTGATGGCAATGCTGCTGAGAGAAATCTTGGGGTGATGGACATGTTTTATATTATGACTGCTAATTGCCACGCCCATCTCCATCTCCAGTCTATTTTCACTGCAGCCAGCCAGGGAGCACTTCCGCCGGTGACTCAGCAAAAAGCTCCTACTTGACAGAAGGCAGGCTGGGCACAGTTGAGGCTTGCGGTTCAGTATAAGATGGGCATGAGCAGGCCATGCTCTTCTTCTGGCTACATAAACAGCATTTTTTTTCAGCCTCCTCATGTCAGTAGGGGAGATGTCTGTCCTGCATACTGCCCCAGCCCCTGGTGCTGCAGCATTAGGTCCCAAAACATCTTCCCCGAAATGGTGGCTTATTGCTTTCTTGCGGCCTCTATCAGAGGCATCGTGGGCTGAGCTGGTTGAACAAAGAGCAGAAGGGCTCCTGGGGCTTTTAGCTGCAGACCCAGCCAGCAGCAGTGAGACAGAGCTCCAGACAGCAGCCATGAGCACAAACCGCAGACTGTGGAAGGGCAGAGCTGGGAGTCTCAGTCTCTCAAAGTGTTCCACAGAGCTGCCAAAGATGCAGCAGAAGGTCCCCAACGCTTGAAGCTCAGGAGCTCTGACACTCGCTAGGTGCCAGGCCACTGGTCCTTAAAGCCCAGAGCAGTAGCCCTGTCTCATGGGCACCAGGAGTATAAATCTCTGGCTTTCAAAGTTGGGAGCCATAGGCCTCTACTTCTCAGGTCCTAGTGCTAAAAGTTTGAGTCTGCAAGCCCAGCCCATGAGGCTGAGATTTAGCTCAGTTGGTAGAGAGCTGCTCTGCATTCTCAGAGGCCCCGAGTTCAATCCTCAGCACCACAAAAACAGGAGAAGGAGCTGATAGCCCACTCCCAAAATATTCCTGAAACAATCTGCCATTGAGAATCCTATGAATGGCTGAGAAGCCCTGAGAGGGGGGTGGCACAGTGTCGGAGAGTGTTTCTCCTGTTGTACCTGACTCCATGACCCACAACAACAACAGTAAGCCCAGCCCACAAGTCACTTTCTCTCAAGGCTCAGGCTGCTAACGCAAACAGAACTGCTCCATGCCAAGATTTCCATCGGAGAACAGCAAATGACCCATCAGCCAGCAATTGCTTCTGGTGTCCAGTGCTAACCTCTCCTGAGCTTGACCAGATATTCTGATAGCAGGGAGACGTTCTGCTACACTGATTAGTTGGTGAGCCACTATCTGTCCATTTGTAATTGACTCTCCAGACTCTGGACTTTCATTGCAGCTCAGGACACTGTGTCTAGAAGGCACAAAGAAAGGTTAGACTTTGCCTGTTCTTCTCTCGCTGGATTTCCCTGGTCCCCCATTGTTGGGCCAACAAGAAAAGAAGTAATAGGATTACAAGGCAGAAAATTCAGCCAACAGATGTTGTGTCGTTAGGTGCTGTTGAGTTGTGTCCGACTCATAGCGACCCTCATGGTGTTTTCAAAGGCTGATTGTTTTGGGATTGCCTCGGGAGTGGATTGCCACGTCCTTCTCCCATTTTTGTGGTGCTGGGTATTGAACCTGGGACCTCAGGGACTGCAGAGTAGTGCTGTACTGAGTGAGCTAAATCCCAGACCCCAGTCAACAGATAAGCAGTACAAAATGGAAACTAGGTCCATGAATAAAGCAGAAACAATAATATTATAAGATCAGAATAAACCTTCTCATATGAATGTTTAACATACGGGGGGGGCTAATATTTTATAGTGTCTAAGACTCAGGCTGATAGGATTCAAATCCCAGCATAATTATTAACCATGAGAAATTGACTAAGGTACCTAACACCGCCTTAGTTTTCTCGTTCAAGAAATGAGGCTGACATCTATTTCATCAGGTTCTTGTGAGATCCTGTGTGTGAAGCTCTTTGTACAATTGCCTGGCATTTATTAAGTGCTTAAAGAATGGTGAAGGCTGAAATGTGAGGCTGGGAACCTAAGAAATGGAATAGGGAAGGTACTTAAAGAGGTCAGTGGAATATACTGTAGGAAGTAAGAAATTGGAGAGGTATGGAGTCAAAAGTCTCAGCTGCGGAAACAAGGACAGAAGGGCTGGAGAAGCAGAGTAAAGAAAGAAATGTTTGTACAGTGTAAAAGAAGAATCACAAAAGTAGTAGCCAGCAGGGTTAAATGAGGAAGAGTCTGAGGAAGGAGGGGGACAAGAGAAGTGGACATAGCAGTAAGATTAGCGTGGAGTGGAAGCCAATGGGCAGAGGGTCAAGCAGGAAGTATTAGGGAATATCATGTTCTTGGGGACAGAATGAGAAAACAAGTTGCTTGGAAAGGCCAAGTGGCAAAATGTAGTGATTCTAAAATATGATGGTGTTGAGTGGGTGTCTTTGTTTATATTGTAGTTGTTGTTGTTTTGTTGCTGCCCCTATTTGCCAGGATGTATTCCTCTGGCTGCTACCAGATCCAATTCTGGCAAGCACTGCCATTCCCCATGGTATTTCTGTTCGCATTCACACAGTACTCATTAGGACTTGAAGTCTTTCAGCCTTGTCAAATTCCATTATATGGCACAACAAATCTTAACTTGTAGATTGTAGTGTTTCTTTTTATAGCAACTTGTTTTTAAAATCAACTGCTGAAGATATTAATCTTTTTTGGCTTTTATACTAGGTTTTTTCTTCTGCTATTAAAAAAACCATTTCATTGGTTAATTTAAAAAATTGCTCATAGATATTTCACACAATAATTGGGATAATAATGGATTTTTCAACTCATTTGCAAGTAAACTTATAAAGTATTTTGACTAGCCTATTCATATGATGATGTTGTTAGGTGCTGTCAAGTCGGTGTCCGACTCATAGCAACCCTACTTACAACAGAGGAAACACTATTGTCAGTGCTTATCTGCTAGTCATAGGGTTTTCAATGGCAGATTGATTTTTGGGGGTGAGTTGCCAGGTCCTCCCATATATACATACATATATACATATATATGTGTATGTATATACATGTGTATATATATATATTCACTTAACATCAGAAATATTGAACCATCTTTTATGGATCTGCCAAAGGAGAAAGTAAATAAAAGTGATAACTTAATACCACAAATACCTGTTGCTGCTATGTGCCATAGAGTCTGATTCATAGCAACCATATGTATAACAGAACAAAACACTACCCAACACTGTGCCATGCACATGATCTTTTTTTATGTTTGAGGTCATTGTTGCAATCACTGTATTTCTTCTCATTTTCAGTTGTGCCCACATCAGCAAATGGAGGTCCTAGAGGCTGTACCCATTCCCATCATTAAGGTTGACTCTACTCTGAGGAAGCACTTCTTCTCCAGTCATTTCTTGATGCCTTCAAGCCTGAGGGACTCATTTTCTGGCACTGTATTTAATAGTGTTTCTCGGTTCTTCACAGGAGTTTCAATGGCTAATTGTTTTGGGAGTGGGGTGCCAGGTCCTTCTCCCTAGTCTTAGTCTAGAAGCCCAGTTGAAACCTATTCACCATGGATGGCTGAGCTGGTATCTAAAATACCAGTGGCATAGTTTTCAGCATCATAGCAACATGCAAATCCCCACAGCATGACAAGCTGACAGACACAGGGGGACAACAAATGTCTAGGACTCACAAAATTGCATTCTTTGAAAACAAATCGTTTTGGGTAAAATGACTTGATCACAATTATATGAAGAGATAGTACTAAGAAAATGCCTAATTGCATGATTTCAGTAATGTGAATTACCCACAATGCACTTAACTCCATATTACTGCTACTGTACCATATATTTCAATATTACTCAAAGTTTAGTTTGCCCTTGTCATGGAAAGCATCCAAGTAATTTTCTCTTTGTTTTATGAATAAAATTTGAAAATGATTCTTAAACTACTGTTGCATTTCAACCTAATGGAAGCAGAATATTTTCTTCAGTACTGATTATTCAGCTCCAAGTTCAGTTTCCAAATCTATCACAAATACAAAAAGCTTAAATTGTATTTTTAATCTTATCTTATTAAAATCATGTTTAATACCATTTAGAAAATCCTATCAAATGTTATGAACACTAATGTATATCAAGGGTCTCTTTACCTTTGAGGAATAAAATATATTCTGTCAAAAATTGAAAATTGCTAGCCCTGTGTGGTGGCGCATGCCTGTAATCCCAGTGGCTTGGGAGGTGGACACAGGAGGATTGCAGGTTTGAGACCAGAGGCAGTCTGTGTAATTTAGTGAGACCCTGTCTCAAAACATAAAAAATAAAATGGGCTGGGGATGCAGCTCAGTGGTCCAGGACTTGCAGAGGATGAAAGCACGAGGTCCTGGATTCAACCCCCAGTACCACGAAAAAAGAAATTGAAAATTATATTTGATATCTATTGGCCTAAAAAACTGTGCATTTTAAACAATGACATACAGAATTTTTGTATCATTTTCCCCATGATTCTTCCTTTAAAATATGGCAAAAATATGAGAAATTTAAGTCACATTTTAAGAAAAATGTTTTTAAAGTCTAAATAGGGAATAAGTCAAATCTAACAGTCTATTATGTGGTAGTTGAGACATGGTGGGATGGAAATTGGACTATCATTGTGACTATCAAGAAAAGATATTTAGGAGATATGATTATTATGACTCAGTAAGTGAGGGAGGGAATGAGGGAAACCTGTATGTCTCAGACAGCTTCCAAATTTCTTGCTTGACCAATGAATGGGGTGAATAGTGAAGTCATTCACCCAGCCTGGGAAAAGCTGGGAAATTAATGACTTTCTCTTTTGATTAATTGGGCCCCCAAACAGAATTTTTATAAGTATAATTTTGTGTTTCCAAGCCTCTTTATTTACATTTATTTAAAATTTCCTATATAACAAAACAGAAGAAAATATATTTAATATTCAGAAGAATGGATTTTAATGGGGACGAATTTTGCCATCCCAAGGGATATTTCATAAAAGTGATTAAACACAAATAGGCCAGCATCCATACCACTGTGGTGTTCAATCCTGTCAGATCTTGGAAACTGAGGAGGGTCGGTCCTGGTTAGTCCTTGGATGGGAGACCGCCTGGGAACACCAGGTGCTGTAGGCTTGGAAGAAGGACCTGGCAACCCACTCCCAAAAAACAATCAGCCATCGAAAACCCTATGAATAGCAGAGAAGCACTAACAATACTATTTCGTCTGTCGTGCACAGGTTCACTATGAGTTGGACACGGACTTGATAGCACCTAACAACAACAACAACGAACATAAATAGATCATTTAATTGTTCTTTATAAAACATCTGTTTCAGTGTTGGGTCACATATCCAACTTTGTCAGGCAACCAAATCATATTTTATGATTTTGACAGAAGGACTAAGGATATAAAACAGGTGAAGAGCTGGGAATATAGTACAAATAAAGACATTTATAAATCCTCATCTGAAAGAGTTTACAGTCTATGGGAGGTTGTTGTTGTTGTTGTTGTTGTTAGGTGCCCTTGAGTCGAGTCTGACTCATAGTGACCCTCATAGGGTTTTCAATGGCTGACTGTTTTCAGGATTGCCTTGGGAGTGGGTTGCCATGTCTTTCTCCCATTTTGCAGGGCTGGGAATCAAACTGGGGACCTCAGAGACTGCAGAGCAGTGCTCTACCAATTGAGCTAAATCCCAGCCCCTATGGGAGGTAGGCCATATAAATCATGTTTGCTGTTAGGTGTTCTTGAGGCAATCCAACTCATAGGGATTCTAAGTACAACAGAATAAAACACTCCCAACATTGGGCCATGTGCAGCACTACTGTCAGCGCTTCTGTGCCATTCATAGGGTTTTCAGTGGAGGATTGTGTCAGGAATAGGCTACCAGGTCCTTCTCCCTAGCCTGCAGCACCTGGAGTTCTCAGGTGGTCTCTCCTTCCAGGACTAATCAGGCCTGACCCTGCTTGGCTTCTTAGATCAGGTGGGATCGGACACCAGGATGCTAGAATGTAAATGATGAAGATGGATGAATCTCAGATGGTGACAGTGCCATGACGTCAGGCATGTCTAAAGGGCTGGCAGTTGACCTGATCTAGCGCAGTGAGGAGCTGGCTGTGTGGGGGTCTCTGAGGAGACCTTTTAGACAGGAGACTTTCTTATAGCAGGGCAGCAATCTAGTTGGAAGAAGTTTGAGGGGGCTTTATTTGAAATAACATTTGTGTAGAAAACATACCCTGTTGATGGTGCATATGTATTTGAGGCATCAAAAGCTGGTACAAAATAACTTCTTGGCTGAGTGCACCTTCTTCCCATCCACCAAGTCACACTTGGACTACCAGTAGGCCCTACCAGTAGGCAAAGAGACAGCAAAAGGAAAGGCACAAAGGCAGACACCGAGTTTGCTCTCTCAGGGGCAGGCAGAAGGCCACCGTGACATGGTGAAGGAAGCAGAAAAGTGAGTGGGGAGGCATGAATTCCTTGGAATTTTGAAAATGTCCAGACAGGAGGCAGCCCAGCTAAGAGAGCTCAGCCTCCTCAAGGCTCCTATTGGGAGTGGGTTGCCAGGTCCTTCTCCCAAGCCTACGGCACGTGATGTTCCCAGCCGGTCTCCCATCCAAGTACCAACCAGACCAATCCTGCTTAGCTTCTGAGATCTGACAGGATTGAATGTCAGTGGTTAGGCTGCTGGCCTATTTGTGTTTGTTGTTGTTGTTGTTGGGTGCCGTCGAGTCATATCTGACTCATAGCGATCCTCATAGGGTTTTCAATGGCTGTTTCGGGATTGCCTTGGAAGTGGGTTGCCATGTCCTTCTCCCATTATTTGTGTTTAGACACTTTCAAGTAAATGTAAATAAAGAGGCTTGTAAACACAAGATTATATTTATCAAAATTCCAAATGGGGAGCAGGGGTGCACATCAGGGCTGAGCTGGTGGCCCATGGCAGGGGGGCTGGAGGGTCTTTGACAGCAAGTCAATGCTGGGTAGGGCATATTTTATGTATTAATTAGTTTTACATGTAGATTAATACATGTAATATGTAAATTACATATTAATCTTCAGCTTATATATAAATTTTCTGGTCATGGTTGTTGTTAGGTGCTGTCGAGTTGGGTCTAACTCACGGTGACCCTATGTACAATAGAACAGAACACTCCCTGACCCTGTGCCATGCCTAGCACTATGTCAATGCACCTCTGCTAATCACAGGATTTATGATGGCTGATTGTTTCAGAATCACTTCTGGAGTGGGCGGCCACGTCCTTCTCCCATTTTTGGGGTGCTGGGGAGTGAACCCAGAGCCTCAGATCAGAGCAGCTCTCTACCACCTGAGCTAAAACCCAGCCCACATTTTCTGTTAAAATTGTCATTGTGAATTTTCTGGTACAATTATTATTATTAGTCACCACAGACAGGAACATAGCGCACTTAAACTAAGGCAAAATATTTGTTCTACTTTCGACATCTTTATGTAAAATGCTGTCCTTCGTCAGACTGTTTATAAGTCAGAGATGCCATATTACTATATGTCATTAGCAGCTTCCAGTGGGTTAAGAGCTAGGTTTCATAAAGAAAAATCTAGAATGGCTTATGCGGACACTGAATGCTTTAGTTTATATTCTGAAGAGGTGTTTGGCTTATCCACTTATGTAAAAACACTCTTAAGATATGGTGACTTCCTAATTTAAAAAGACTGGGGTAACTCAAATAAGATTAAAAAAGCAAACATTGTATGATTAGTGAAACTCTGCACTTGCGTCAAGATGTTGGTAATGCTTTTCCAACAATGATTCCAAGTTGCGGATGCAGCTGAAGCATTCTTCTTTGGGGCAAGGTAGGAATATTAGGTTTGAAACTATTCCTCGACTTTTAAAAACAAGTAATCTCTCCTATGCTCTAGGAATTTCCAGTGTGTGCATATAGAGGTACGAATTGCCCATAAACGTCATGATGGTTTTCTTATACTCAATTTTAAATATAAGAGAAAATTGGTTTTTTAAGTTACAGAATCATAACAGGTAGAAATGTGATCATTAAAAGCAAGAGGATTTTTTGTTGTTTGTTTTCCTTTCCTGACAAAATCTAATTCTAAGGACTTGGAGTCTATCATCATACCACCTTGGTAACCAATCTCATCAGATCTCAGAAGCTAAGCAGGGTCAGGCCTGGTTAGTCCTTGGATGGGAGACCGCCTGGGAACACCAGGTGCTGTAGGCTTGGGAGAAGGACCCGGCAACCCACTCTCCAAAAATCAATCAGCCATGAAAACCCTATGAATAGCAGAAAAGCACTGACAATAGTGCCAGGCATGGGACAGTTTTGAGTATTGTTTCATTCTGTTGTACATAGGATCCCTATGAGTTGCACCCATCAATGGCACCCACCAATGGCAAGAACAACAATAAGGAGGACTTTTAGGGCTGAAAAAAATTCAAGTTGCTAATGCCAACTTCTAAAGTTAATTGATTGGTTTATTGATTGATTCATTCATTTGACAGCTATATACCAAATACTGTTTTGGATGATAGCCAGAGGAAAGTAAGAAAATAGTCATGAAATGGATGGTCCGTAAAATCAAATTGTTTTCAGCTTAGTTAATGATGCAAAGCAGAGCCATAAAATGTCTTCAAGCATGAGAATTAACCTAAGAGAGCAGCAGAGACATTCACAAAGTAGTACAGGTGTTTGGATGTGAGATAGCACTGCAGATTGTTCTGTGCCCAGGAGCCTCAAGGAGGCTGAGCTCACTTAGCTGGGCTGCCTTCTGTCTGGACATTTTCAAAAACTGCAGACAGGTTTCTTCAACAGCATATACCTCAGTGAGGTCAGATTAGGGTTAAAGTTTACATTCCAGATGCAGAAAATAGAGGTCCCAAGTCAGTTTCACCACCATAGTTCTATAACCATAAAAGGAAAAGTGTTCTCTCCATAATCAAAAAGAACTTTGATTTATTCCATACTCTATTATTTTACCTTTAGTGAGCAGACATTTTAAATTGCATACTTGTAAAGCTTCTGAAAGAATCCTTTCAGAAATCCATCATTGGTTTTCTCTCTTTAGCATAACTAGATCCTCCCTCACTATTTCTTTTTTTAATTATTATTTCTCACAGATTCAGGAAGCATTAAGATGGTCTGTTTATTAAAAAATTGTAAGCATTTTTCTGACCAGTATGCTCAAACAGCAGTATGAACTCCCTAAGAATACCATGATTTTTTTTTATAGGAAACTGAGAAAATATGAGAGGAAATTAAGTTGTAGAATTTCCAAGCGGTAAATTTATCGTAATATTGTGATTTTTGGCTCCCTTTTTTCTCCTTTTCCACTCTTCTTTCCTTCCTTTCCCTCCTATCCACTCCCCTCTTTCTTCCCTTCCTTCTCTTCCCTCTGCTTCCTGAATAATGAGTCCCAAAGGCCTTATGTGGGGCAGATGGAGGTAGACATGTGTGTCAGCCTAGGGAGCACCAGAGGCTAAGTCAGAGCGTCGGAGCACTGGGAGTGGAGAGGGCAGCCTGGCATGGGGTCTCAGAGCCTAACAAGGCAAGGACAATGTTCAGAGGGTGGTGAGCCTGAAAAGCCCAGACAGGAACAAATGTTGTTGTTGTTGTTGTTGTTGTTGTTGTTGTTAGGTGCCGTTGAGTCCGACTCATAGCGACCCTATGTACAGCAGATCGAAACACTTGCCGATTCTGTGCCAGGCAAACCATCTTATTTATGTTTAAGCCCATTGTTGCAGACACTGTGTTAATCCATCTGGTGGAGGGTTTTCCTCTTTTCCGTTGACCTGCCACTCTTCCAAACATGATGTCCTTCTTCAGGGATTGTTCTCTCCTGAC